>JAAAYG020000009.1:1338991-1353636 GCA_009936455.2 Tomocerus minor
AGCCAACTGCAACCCCAGTCGCAGGAAATAGGTTTACAGCCGTTTCTTTCCTATTCCGTCTACAAGGGTTTATTTATTCTTATTGCAATTCACTCCAAATTACACTACCTATCAAAATTGGAGATTTTGATTTGTTCTACTAGATCAATTTTTCCAAGCTTGTCAAAGTGCAAAATAGCACATTTAGAAATCAGCGTGACATATTACGTCGAGATATGATTAACATATCTCGGCAATAGATGATTAACAGTGCAATTTTAAGCCCTATAAAATTATAGTAGAACTTTTTAACCAACTATTTTTCCCATTCACATTCACAGGAAAATAGTTGGTTAGATATACGTAGAAATAAATATAAAATTGCAAAAAAGCAGATTTCTTTTTTATTCATTTTTCTGTGATGTAAAAAAGCAATTCCGTTTTATCCCCTGCAAAACTGTGAACATGTCTCGATCGCTTGGAAAAGAGCAATATCTTTCTACTCAGCTACTTTCTTATTTCTGGTATGAAAGAGGCCTTCAGAGAATACTTTATTTCATAGTAAAGACCATGTTAACTTGACTTGCTTTTTCTAGTTTACTGCTAGTTCACTTTTTAACTAATTCTATGTAAGTTTTGCACAAGCATCACCATGTGTACAATTAAGATTAAGTTCTTAAGTGTTGGTGAATTTTTAAGCTGATAACTAGACAAGACATGAACAGATCTATGCAGATATAAGAATTAGGAAGCAAATCTTACTGCATCAGATTGAGAGAACCTACGTCTGTAAATTATTACGCCTCCTGTTAAAATCTTTAAGTATATGCAGTGAGAAATAATGAATATTAAATGGGGATATAAAAATATCAGCATATGTTCCATACCATAATTTCATTTAAGAGAATCAGGAGATTCCATTTCTAAAGTCGTAGCTATCAAGAACATATCTTTGCGCTATATTGCACAGTTATATGCATCTATCAAGGACACTTTACAAAATATCTGTATTTCCTGTGAGTCATTTCTTGCTAAGTGTGAATAAATTTTTTGGCTCAGCCTAATGAAAAAAGAGCAATTGTGAGGAATTTGACAAGACAAGGACAACAGTCATTCTAGACAATAAAATTATAAGCACATAAAATATGTAATGCTGTTTGTTGGGAGTACTAATACCATTTCCTCAACATTTAATTAGCACATGGGGAAGATGTATGGATCTCCTTTTTTCAAGGGTAAGTTAGAAAAATAAATAGTGACTAGAAAGCAATATTTTTCTATCCTTTTGTTTCTTTGACTAAAGCTGCAAATTGTGAAAGAAAATAAGTGAATTAATAATAAAAAATAGCATATATACAATTGTAATTCAGTAATAATTATCCGAACTATAAATTAAGTGAAATTAAATTATCGTTTGCAGATGAATTTACAAATCAACAAAATTTTGCTTTGGGAATCTAAATTTTCTAATTTTTCTCAAAGTATGTGGCACAAAACATTGAGCATGACGAAAAAAATGTTGTTTGCCGAGCGGAGAAATGGGGAATAAACTGTATTTTGTCTGAAGATGCCAAAGTGGTGTATTTGAATGGGAATGGAAACGGGAGTAAAACCCATGGGTTTTTGGAACCTTGATAGTGATAACTGAGTAGCACATTAGATATCAGATTGGCCGTGTTGTTTGACCCTGTGTTTCCTGAGTGTATCTACTAGCATTAATAGTGTTGAAGAGTGTAAGGAGTGCACTGTGTGGCCTAAGTGGGACCTTGGCATGTGTAAGTAATGTGATATTATTGGTAGATATAGTAGAGGATAGTATGTAGTGGTGTAGGGAGTGAGATGGAGAGATGAGTCTGTACGGGATTGCCTATGAATAGCATTAGAAGCCTATAGATAATAATTGGATGATAGCCACGTAATACAATGAAGGAGTAGGTCGGGCGAAGTATGTGGCTAGGTAAGAGTAATTGAACGCATGGCAGAGAGAGGAGGCCGGGGAATGTGCAGGGTTGGCCGGGAGCGGATCAAGACTCTCCTCCTATCCACCACGATCATCAATGGGAACAAAAACGGGACGAAAGAAAGTGGAAAAATTACTCTTCCCTTGCTATTACACGCCAACTTGGAACATAATCGCGCGCAATGCCTTCCACTTATTTGCTTACACATACATACACACACGTTACATCACATGAGATGCGAGAGCCGAGCTGAGTGCATACAATCCCTACTCCTCTTTACGTAATATCCCTTCCTCCCTCTTCTTACACATGCATACATATAACATGATCCCAGAGAGCCGAGCCGATCTTCACACACACACACATCCATGTGTATGTCTCTCTAAATACGAGCAACTTTACGTAACCCAGCTATAGGGAGCTAGCTTTGTCTTTTTATTGGCTACATGTAGATAGATCGTGTTTTGAGTGACCCGGCTGTCCTATCCTGTCCCTACTCCATAAATGCAATGTAAATCTCTTCAGTGCTCCACGTGAAATGTTATGAAGTGAGCAAAGGATCTTTTACACACTAGTAAAACCCGTACATTATTTTCCTGGCCACTAATACATAGACAGATCAGAGATTGTCCCTTTCACAAAAGAAAATATATCCACTCTGTATATACACCAACATGGAATTAGTAAGGAGCAGTGTGTTTCTTTAAAAATGTGTCCCATGGTTGGAAGGAGAGATTTGTTTTTGTGTGTACAGCATTGCACTTATGATTTGCTATGTTTGGCATAGGGCCTCATCCCGTCAATCTGATGCACTCTGTGCTGAGTGCTTCTCTGCCGACAAACTTATTTTACTACTCTTCCACTGGAGATAGTCAGGGCAAGTGATCTGCAGACTCTCCTCTAACCAACAAAACATAAAACAACAGAGCTCAAGTCAGGAAACGTAACTTGTTCTTGGTAAAAGTAGAATAGGCGTGTAAAGAGAAACTATTACTCAGAAAGTTAGTGAGAGAGGACACACATGGAGCGACTAGGCTGTGTCTCTGTGCAATGAGCAACTACAGATTTGTCTGAAGGAGCAAGACACTAACTAGTTAGTAGCTTTAGTCTGAGTCTAAACAAAGTTCACACTTGAAAGTTGATGTCATTCCCGACTTCCTTGTCAAAACTTGTCATCTTGTCATTTTTTCCGCTCAGCTCACATCATCGTCTTCATTATCATCACCTCAACGAGATTTCTCGCAACACCTTTCTTCCCCGACCATCTCATTTCCTATTCAAACTCCTTGAGCTAATAATCCTCCTGGTCTTGACTGTATTGTTGTTCCTTGCACTGCTCCTCGGCAGCATCTCCTCCGACGTCCCTCCTGTCGCCTGGCACTCTTCCTTCCTCTCCTTCCGATCTGCCCGTGTCCCTCTTCTGCCGCTATTTGTTCTCCGAACTCTCTCCACCAGCCGCACATTCTCTGTCAGTCTCTCACGAGGAAAACAAGTTCAACCTGACCGTAGAAAGGAAAGTCTGAGGCACAGAAAGGATTAGTGAACACAGCTCTGCCAACACCTCGCCATCAAATAACAAAACAAACTTCTCACTTCCTCCAAACAATGAACTCTCTCCTCCTTTATTTATCTACCTGATCTAATAGTTATACTTGCACCATTGTGCTCCGACCCACCGACCTTTTCATGCAAAACAACCAACGAGCCCGCTCTTCATCTCACACTTCTCCGAATTGCCCACGGCCTCCTTTCACTTAACTTTCTCATTAACAATCTTTATTCTCGACAAACCATTGTACACACATATACACAACCAACTTCACCTTTCAATCACAAAACCCAAATCAAAATAACCAAATCATATTATTACATAACTTGTGCTCTGGTGCTTAAACATCGAAATTAATTGACAAGTTTCTATCCCGTTTGTGCTTCTTTGGAATTATTGACCTTGATCATGGAATTATCATGTTTCAATAGCCCCAACACGATAAATACGTGAAATTCATTTGTTTCTAAGTGCTTAGTGGAAATTAGATCATTTCATATTATATTTGCTATATTAGAGTGAAGAGTGATAAAAAGGCAAGATGGATAATGAACGGATTTCTCAGACCAAAGAAGAATCATTTTGTGGGAAAGGGAAAAATAACGGAGGGAACTGCGGGATGATTGGTGGTGGTAGCAATGGTGGTGGTGGTGGTGGTAGTAGTATTGACATTGGCGTTGAGGAGCCAATGGAATTCTGTGCTTCCGAACTAAGCAAACCTGTCGACCTGAGTAATAATAATAACAATAATAACAATAATAATAACAATAGTAATGGCGTCAACAAAAATAATAATCAATTGAACGGAGCTAATAGTAAGTCTCCTATTTCTGTTTGTGTCGGCATCGGCATTGCTAGTGGGACTCTTAGTGCCAACGCCAGTAGAACAGTAGGCGAAGGTATACAGAACTCTGGCCGAAAGTTATCTTTCTCTGTTGAAAACATTCTTGATCCAAATAAATTTACGGGAAAAACTAGCGGGTTACCTTCCGGATCCAAAGGGATCTTTTCTGCCGATTTATTTTCATCACATCAAACTTCCGCCAACAACCGACTCTCCTTCAAAGATATTCATGGTATGTCTAATTCCGTTTACTCAATCTCTCTTTACACAGAAATCATTTCTTAGAAATCTTTTAATGAGGAACAAACAGCGAAAAAGCCGAAAGAAAAACTTTCATTTTTAAAATAAACCTAAGAAAATGCAGATGGTTTGCAGAAATTGTTAGGAGGCCTGCGCATTTCCTTTCCAATTTTAAATAATTCTCATTAAATCAATTTAATATTCATGTATATGGGGATAGAATCATAGCAGATTTAGTATTTGCTATTTACTAACTTTTGTCTGCATATTTGTTGCACACTTATGCATGTATTTGCGTTTGTTTAAATTTGCTGTGTATAGGTCGTAGGGAAAGATGTTTGTTCTACCACTTACCAAGATACTCTGAAACTTTGTCGAGTGTTGATTCACTCCTGCACATTTACATTTGCAATTTCACTATTAAATCTTCTATCCCTTGTGATAATGCTATTAATAATTTTTGAACGTTATAGACCAAAACAATTTATAACTATACGATCATTTTATTTGCGTATTTTAATATGATCATATTATAATAGTAATACAAAGAACATCAAAGTTATAAAATATAGCAAATTAAACATGTAAGTATTTAAATGACATAATAGCATGAAATTGTAGCAACGGAGAAAAATGTTTAAAAATACCATGTTCTTATTTACTTAATAATGTTATTTAGAAAAGTAATTGAGAGGGAATACAAAATAGTTTCATTTAGGTATAGAAGACGGTCTTGTGTAAACAGCGTTGCTCAGGTCAGGTGAATGTATTCAATCGAAGCACAAAAGTAAAGTATAGATAGGTAAGTTATGTTGCAATAGTAATATGAACGGCCTAAGTAAATGGTTGTGAAAGATAAACACGCTTAAAGGTTTATATCATAAAGGTTGACATTGTAAGGGCACATCTCATCTCCAATTACTAAATTTCGCTTTAAGTTTAGAAGAATCGCAATTTTATTGCAAACAAGAAAGACAAACTATACATGAGGATGGGAGAGCGTTTTACAATAGAGCAGGATACCTATATTTGAGCTGGTGCAGGTCTAATGGCAGAAAGGAGAGGAGAGCAAGAAACCAAATCTATGCGTCTACTTCAAATATCTTAAATGAAATTAAAAATACAAAGACAGAGAGCAAACAAAATTTCCCATGATTACTTTTTGTGAGAGTTGTGAAAAGAAGCTCTTGAATAGAGTCCCCACGGATTAAAATACACTCCGTGCCCTTTCCCGTACAAATCCTTCTGATTTTTTTTCCTGCTGTAGATGCAGACCCTGACTCAACAACGACGACTCCTCCAAACTCCGACCTACTCACTTCCCCTTGTGAAACGAACTTCGGTGATGACGAAAATTCCTGCGATCTCCTACTGGAAGATGATAACTTCCGGGACTCGTCTGAATCTGTAACCGGTGATGATGCTCTTTCCATTGATAAGGGCGATTCCAAAAGCAGGAAAAAGTCTTCCAAAAATTCCAACAGTGACACCAAGTCTGGTAAGACACCTCAACATTATGCTTGTAAGTTTGCGATGTTTTTATATTACATGCATTCTAAAATACATTCTAAAATTTCATTACTGAGAAGTAGGTAGACAATAGACAGATTAGGGAATTAGCAAAGTCACAGTCAAATATGCATTTTCTTGTACTAGTCGAAGTACTGACACTATACGGGCTATGACAAAAGCGTCAATCAGATTATGATGAACTAGCCAAATAATAGAATACTGAACCTCATTTGATTGCCAGACAAAAATATCATGAGATAACAGAGTCTATTCAATTATGCCATATTCATTGGGTATTCGGTTGGGTATTTAGGCTTAATACGATATGTATGTATTACCCAGATATACATGCACATTTGATTATATGAACAGTTTCCAATCATGTTTTATCAAAGATTCAACACTTTTGAGTAAATAGTAAACCGAGACTTTTATTCACTTAAATTAAATTTCACAATTAGCTCTCAATCAATTCTAATGCGAATAAATGAATGGATATCTGGTATAATATACTTGGGCGATGTTATTTCACCCTGGCACTCAATTTTCGCCGAGCTATGGAATCGTTTCTGTACCTAGTTTGCTTTATAAGACACTTGATGTAATAATAATAATAATAATGTTTTAGCCGGTCAAAGAACACTTATGTTTTTTAGAAATACGTGCTTTTCTCTACTGAATGGATTAATCACTCATTTACTGCTATGTTCCAAATTATTAAGGGAGACACACTCGTAATATTTGTAATCTTTACTTCAGTTGCTATTGATTTTCTGATTTCAATGAAGGTGCTACAAAACTTTTTTAAGCCAAAAAGTAATTTTGCTTTTAGTCAATTGGTTTTTTAAAAAAACCCTATTACTTATTATGCATACCTTCGACATCTTTAATAAAATCGCCAAAAAAAGGAAAATCATGACTTTTCGTGAATGGGATTGTAGAACATGACTGGTGTTTTGTATGGACGGTTTATATGAACGGTGCTTATTTTAGGCATTTAACTTTGAATAAAGATTCAAAGTTATTTCATATAGACACATAGTAACATATGATTGTGAAAGTAGAAGCTTAGATTTTGTGCAGCACTGGGTATAGAATTTTCTAGGATACTGTACATAGCTATAGGTGCAACAGAAAGATTCCTCTGCACGAAGTGAATAAAAGTTATCATCACTGTGCAATAATAAAAGATTCCATTATTATTAGTACACTCTATGAACTATTTCGTCCATGAACATGAGATGTGCTTAATTGCCATTGAGGCCAATAAATTTTGTACCATATCTAATGTTAGCATTATCAGAAGGTAATTAGTGTCTATTCCGGGCTACGTATTCTTTTGACAAGATAATCTATACAGGTATTTTGTATTTGTCATATTTTGTAGGGCATCATTAACGCAGGATCAGTAGAGCCTAAACAAAAGTTTTGCTGCAAGCAGGAAAAATTAGTGCAGCTTTTGCCTTAGCGTTCAGCGGATGCCATTCGTTGGAAACGTAATAAACTGACATGATTCATGGAAGGTGTAGTTTTCCTAGTAGCTAGCAGAAATAGAATGAAGGATAAATTGCGAAATGTGATATATGCAGAATGTGAATTATTTTAATTCCGTCTGTGCTTCATAAAAATAAGTAGCAATTGAAACAAAGGGAAATGTCAACTTTGATCTTTGTACATTTATTTTACATCGTTGGATTTTCCTAAATATTTGGCCATATGAAAAGAGCCGATAGACAAACAGCAACGCATTTAATTCGGCGCAATATTCATCATATTTTACTGTGAAATTCTTGGTAGCCATTAAATAATGTTATTTTGTGAAGCTATTAATAGGTAGTAGAAAAGGGGTTCAGTCATTCATAAGATGAAAGGATTTTAAAATGCACAGAGAATATTTGCGTGTTGGTCCCGAGAATATATAGGAATAGTGAGAGAAAGTGTAGGTACCCCTTTTGAAAAGTTTGTTGATAATTGTGATAATTGACAGGTAAGCCGCGACGAGCTCGGACGGCATTTACGTACGAACAATTGGTAGCACTGGAGAATAAGTTCAAGACGACGCGTTACCTGTCAGTTTGTGAAAGGCTGAATCTCGCCCTGTCTCTGTCGCTGACGGAGACGCAAGTGAAGATTTGGTTTCAAAATCGACGGACGAAATGGAAGAAGCAAAACCCGGGTATGGACGTGAACAGCCCTCCAGTGCCCACTCCGACCTCGGCGGGTTTAGGCTCCTTCGGCTCGGGCAACTCCCCCTACTCAGCAGCGACGCACCATTTACTGTACCCGCACATGACGGCTTACCTGGCAGGCGGGAGTGTTTCAGGCGGCGGTTCCTTGGCGGGTAGCACGGGACCCCTTCTTTCATATCACACCGGAGCCGGCGGTCCTCCCACGAACGCTTTCTCCTCCTCCTACTTTTCACATCTAAGTCACAACTCATAGAATCCGTGGTTAGTCGCCCAGAGACAACTCGAACGGAGATGGACGGAGTGATCTACTTACGATACTATTTCTACATTATGAGAAAAAGAAGGAGAGTCGAAAGCCAAAGTCAACTCGAGTCGGGAATAGCAACCTAAGATGACAATTGCATTCCAGGGAAGAGTTTTTTTTAGTTGGAATACGGAATTTATAGTGAGTGGGGGACAAGTTGAGATAAAATATGATTTGGTCGAGCCCGAGTCGAAATCCCGACTGAGATCAGAAAGGGTGATGAAGGGAAGAAGAGAGTGCGATAGTGGATCAAATAAAAATTTCTGATAAGATGAATTCCTTGAGAGGGAGGAGGACTGAGGAGTGCCGTTTATTATTCGCTTTGTTGAGTGGCTGGACAGAGCGGGATGCGGGAAGGAGATCCCTGCTCAGAATCAAGTGTTGTGAGAACAGAAGAATAAATGCCACCAGGAAGGGAGGAGGAGGAGAACGGGGAATAAATGACTGGACGGCGAAGAATGATGTTTGTTGGTTCACATTGGCATGTTAACGATATTTGTTCAATGACTTGTCTTGACTTGAATGCTAACGTTTGTAAGTAAGGCAAATCTCTGCTTGATATTGATATAGCCTCTATAATCTTACTATAATAGTAATAATAGGTTACATCATTATCAATATATTTTCAATCTCCTTGTAGTAGATGACTATGCATATTATGACGTCATGATATTATGGTCGGTCAAATAAAAGAATACCGGAGCAAGGTATATCAATGTCTTTGCACACGTTTCTCTCTGTGTTTTCATGGTTACTAGTGCATATATATATATATAGGAGTTCTATGTGTATGCATGTAGTTGGATAATGATAGGAGTGGCATAGGGTAGGATTTCTTGGATAGACTCACTTAGTTTGCCTGCATGAAGTTTCAATGTGCATATAATTGGGTGGCTGTGAGAAGACAGTGAGTGCACATCACCTAAAATGATGTGAGGATGAATATTAAGGACGGCATATTATCTGCTTGGGTTTCCCGGCATTTACAGCAGCACCTAGGATCATAATATTCCTTGCATTAGGAAGAGCTTTTGACAAACGGAGGTGCAGTGCAGTGAGGTAGAAGCGTCTCTCGACACAATGATCCAGCACCCATCATAATTTTGGCATCTCTTTCCCCTGAACGCTTCTCAATTGACATAATCAAGCCGGAGAATGGCAACAAAAAATTTTTGCTCGTTAAATTTTCACGGGGAACTGTGATGCCGGGACAACTTGGATCATTCATACAAGTTGATCAATTCAGGCGTAGCAAATGTTCGGCTAATTAGCAGGCTCAAGTTAAGGATATAATCAGTCTCCGTTACAAAAGTCATATTGTTATTTTGCTCAACGGAGCAGTGAGTGGAACGGGGAAAAACCTGACTTGACTTCACTCTCACTCCAAGCAATCCCTGAAAATCCCACCGAAAAACTCCTGGAGTCGCACAGCTAAGCAACCCGAACAAACACCACTGACTTCCTGTGCATTCAATTCCCTGCTCATCTCAACTCCTATAGCCGACTCCTTCTCACTCTCTCTCTCCCTGCACTCCGTCAATGCATCTCACTCGGGACTGCATTACACTCCCGCCCGCCGTTTGTTCCGCCGTCCTTACTTTTTCACCATTTCACTCCTTGCTCCTCTCTTTTTACAATTCCTCCTAATCTATATACACTTCTATATCTAAGAAACACTATAGCAAAATCAAGCTTTAACTTGGCGCACACAATTATATTATAAGCTTCAAACTGACAACACATGAGCATTCATCCAATCTTCTTCACTATTTTCATGTTACCTGCCTACGTTGTTTACCCCACACACTTTACCACTTCTGAATTTAGGCTTCATACACTACACGCTTTGAAAACGAAGTACGTACCTAGTTACATATACAACAGATGAAGCTATAAAGTTAAATACCTAGCGATACATTGCACAGTTACACAGGAAATACTGCTGGCAATTACAAGCTCTATTAAAATCCAACTGCCTATTTATAGGTTTCCGAAGTAGACGGATTTTAACATCTTCTTAAATGTAGACAGTCACTATTTATGAGTTTAAAATATGAAAACAACTCCGTTGAATGCATGTATTTACCTCACTGAATAGAAAAATGGATATATTTAAAATGTCAAATTACATGACATGAATACTCTTTTTTGCTATGAATTTATGACAATTTTTGAAATCAAAAATAAAATAGCTACTAAGGAATGATTTATAGATTTTTTAGAAATAAAATTGTTAAATATAGGCATAGTCAATTTCTTTTAAAGATTTGATGCAAAGAATGATCCAATCCATTGAGTAATTAAAATGTCATTCAAAAAAAAACTCATATATAGAAATATAATTTAAAAACCTTTAAAAGGAACACTTACTCTTAATTATACATTTGTTGAGATAGCAGATAGTAAGATTGGAAGGCGGCTATTTTATTTTCATCATGCGTTTCTACAGTCAACAGTGTCGATGGTTAGTGAGTCGGTTGTCAATCTCGACTCGCTGTGTGAAATCATAAAGAATTGAAAAGACAATCCCTTGGTGCAGTAATAAAATAACGATGAAAAAAGGGATTTGCTTAAGGTTACATGTAAGTAGCGCAATTAACAAGGAAGAGGTGGGGTGATGGGGTATTGAAAAAGTGGTTGCAATTAGTGAGAGCATTTCGGCTCTTTCTCGGCTATCCATTTCAATCCAGCGAAACGTCTAATAATGACAAATGTCAAAGCCAAAGAAAAACGTCAGCTAACTAATAAGAGTGGGATTGCTGGTTATTAGTGTAAGGATTGTATTGTGCATTGTAAACAGTGAAAGCTGTATGGAAAACTCCCCGACAAGTCAATTCACTCTTATACAAAGCAACTGCCACAGCATTATTTTACATACATACAATATTAATAGCTGACGAGATCCATATTAGACACATAATATATATATAGAGCTAACATGCTATTAAAAAGGTCCCTGCTAGCAAGGAGCCCATTATGTTCTGCGAAGGATACAATTACAAAATGTATAGGGATGACATCACTATATCATACTCTAAAGAATTTCTTTTCGCTCGACTGACACTATTTTAAAGAGGAGATTAGTTGCCTGTTCTCGTTCTTCTGGCCTGGTGTTCACTAACTGTAGGTAAGTGACTTAACAAGCCCAGTTAGTCAGCTATACTATTATAGTGTGCGCCTAGGTGCACAATGATGTGCATATGTATAGAATAGCGTAAGAGAGTGAAATCAGTAAGTGCGCCGATACAGTGACAGTGGAGAGCGAGGAGCCAGCCCATCATCATCATCATCACCAGCAAAGTAGAAGCAATCTACTATAACGGAACACTCTTGAGAAAATGTCATATTTAATGGCTGTGCCTATCAGAGCATCACAGTGCTAGTACCCGGAATGACAAGACTACAATTACCAGCAGCATTCGCAGACGACTTAGCTTTAGTTCAAGTAATAACGTAATTTATGTAATAGAAGTGGGTGGGAGTGCCAAGACATAAACTACCAAAGACTGAAAGCTACTTAAAGTAATAACTGGCTTCATACATTTGCGTAAATGCTACTTAGTTGCAGTTAGATTGACGAGATGAGCATCCTTGCCAACCAAACCAAACCCAACTGCCACACACCGAAATAACTAACACTTTCATTCCCAAGAAGACTATACACATTAGTGCAACATTGAAACAGACTCAGGAATGCATCTTGCATAGCATACCAAGAGGTAGGCACTGAATTTATGGATTTATAGCCGCCTGTGATTTAATTCTCTTTATTGTGCTCATACTGCGGATACTCAATTAAGCCTTTTCCTTCTTTTTTATATTCATAACTGTAAAATACTACAAATCTTCTGCTCAATTTGCTGACGCAATCATATTTTTTCAAGTGCCAAACCTACTTCGACTTGAAATAATGCAAGAAATGATCTTAAAAATTTCAACTCTACACCTCAAAACCATTTCGAATGTAGAATGACATTGATTAAAATTCAGACATTATGCATACGAAATACTCGTGTACAATTTATTGTAATATTTTGGGAAGTTGCGTTTTTCATGTGCACTTTCCCTTGCGGATTTAACCTCCTTATGATTTTCGTTTGTGAGTTTTGGAAACAGAGACTAAGGCGAAAGTGAGCATGATTTATCAAAGTCTACCCTACCCGAATTTAGAGCAATATAATTATATTGAAGCTGCATGGTACAATTATTCTTAAGGTTCAGTCTGCGTATGCGCATAATTAATACACAAACATTTTGAAATGAATTCTAAATGGTTGTCAAGTTGGCTTTTCTCACCAGCTCAAGTATTTAGAACTCAACACAAAATCTACTAGAAACTTTCTCTTTTCTACTCTTTAGAAGAAACCACGATTGATCATTTCAAGACTAACTAGCTGTGTACAATAAATGCACTATATGTATCCGCAGCAATAATAAATCAGATAAAAAAAACCCTACACCTCAATTCACTATTGGAAAAGGCGTTATCCTACCTTAATATTGTTTTTTTCAACAATTATTTACGCTGCTGTGATAATAGATGGCAATTAAATTGCTTAGTGGTTGATAAATGATTAGTATGATAAATATTTGTCATAATTTATTCCCTATTATAAGATCTCGGGATTGAGTAACGGATGGTTACTCAGTTGATTAAATGACCAAATTAAGATTACTATCTTACATAACTAATCACAAACTTTTGAACTTATTATAGGACTTGGTAGCGTTTGTAATTAGAGTGCTATAAAGATGAGTTTGTCTTATTTGGCTTATGGTCGACGAATTGAGAAGTTGTGATATCCTTATGAGGTGGAAAGAAAAGTAAATAGATGCCTACTTAAGTAGACGGTCGAGTGAGTAGAGTGACTTCATGGATTATATGATTCTTATTGTGTGACTCGGTAATAGTTCGGTAGCAGATGCACAGGAGTGGATATAGCAAGTAAGTATGGATGTAGCTATACATAAATAAAGAGTAAGTACATAATAGAGAGAAATACTCGGTCGGAGATGTGTTTGGAGTTGGAAGAAGGCATTAAAGAAAGACAAGGCGCAAGGCAGACGACGGCAAAAGGCTGAGCTGAAAGCGGGGAACGAGCCGGAGCGGAGAATTGAGCTGAATATAATAGGAGACGATAGATAATGCAATATAAACGTGAACATGTGTGTGGTATGTTATCAAGCGGTAATAATGATGGTGGAGCAGATAGATAGAATTGCATATAGCCTATTAATAAATGAGCATCCCATGAGAACAGTCATAAATTTGTAGAAGAGAGCAGAGGGGTGTTGTATAATGTCCTCACATGGCCCAATTATGGCAAAATGTGCGAATGAAACTATAACTGACTCATGACAAAAACTTGGAACAAAGTTTACCTATGGGACTAGCAGCACAAATTACAACTTATCTGACTGAGTCTCGTCCCATTGTGCCATTATTGCCATTACCAGAAAGGAAAAGAGAGACTAGACGACAATGACGAGAACGACGACGCAAATAATGGCTGCCATCAAAACGTCTGCTTACTTTACTTTTACTCCAATTCTCCAGAAAGTATTATCCTTCGTCTCCAGAAATCCACCGCTCTACACAAACACCTTCCTCCCTCTCCTCCATCCACATACACACATACTGCGGAATATTTACCCAACATCTATTTTGCATCTTTAACTATTTTTACCATTCTACACAATGCACACCATTTACTAACAAGATCCAATACTTCCAAGAATATTAGATCATGAAATAACAGAGCTCCTAGAAAAATAATTCCTTTTTTACTTTCTGCTACGTTTACATCCACATAATCATCTTTATTTTTTCCTTTAACTCTACATAATAAGTAATCACTCAATATTTAATAATATTCCTGGTGATCATCAACAGATTATGAATTATATGTTATTAATGCTAGTTAGGCCCACATTCTAAATACAAAAATATGAAAATCTCTCACTCTCACTCACCCTCTCACTCACATTTTATATTTTTAAATGGCTAAATCCAAACTTTAAAGAGTGTTAGTTTTTGAGAGTGAGAGTGGAGTTTTCTGTGTAAATG
>JAAAYG020000009.1:1366595-1400248 GCA_009936455.2 Tomocerus minor
GCTCAGCACCAGATTATTTAGAATATTTCTGTCTCCAGTGCCCTTGAAAATATTTACCCTCGCTCTTTTCATCTTTGTCTTGGATATTTTCTTCATCTTCAATTCTATTTTTAGAATTTCTTATAGGATTTATGTCTCTGTTGCTTTGTCGATGCCTCCCTTTCTCTTTGTTGCAGTGCCTTTTAGGGTTATATCATATTACTAGTAATATAGGGAATGCCTGAAGCGAGAGAGTTAGCTTGGCCGTCTCATCTCGCTGCTTAGTTTTCGGCTTAGCTACTCAACTCGCCTTGCTGTATGCTTACGTATGTATGTGCAGTTGAGACTAGATGGATTCTCAACTCTCCGTACAATGAATGCGTGTGTATGCTTTTGAGATTGAATTCTCAATTTGCCTCCCAGTGAAGTCAAGTTACCTGTCTTTGTGGTATGAATGCTAGCTTGAGACTAGTTTAATTTGCATTCGTTACAATAAATGTGCCGCATTTTTACATTTATTCTTGGAAATATCATGTCTCGCTAATATTTCACGTTATTTTCGTCTCGTGTGAGACGAAAATAGCCCCTTTTCCTATGTTGGCGCGAGAACCTTGGGTACGGTCAAGGAAAAAGGGGCAGCGCGCCAAGGTTTAAATATAAAATCGTTGAAAACAGCGTTGTACCCTACTACTATTAGATTATATTAAACAAAGTTTTCCTAATTCTGAAAAAGCTTATTTAAGTTTTAAGAGGAGAACGAAAAGTTTAATTAAT
The DNA here is from genome assembly GCA_009936455.2 of Tomocerus minor. Taxonomy (NCBI): domain Eukaryota; kingdom Metazoa; phylum Arthropoda; class Collembola; order Entomobryomorpha; family Tomoceridae; genus Tomocerus; species Tomocerus minor. The sequence goes on from JAAAYG020000009.1 coordinate 1,367,349, forward strand.
TGGTTTTTTGGACGCCGCAGAAGTTGACGAATTCAATTAAAAATATTAGTACACCTAACGAAAGTAACTATCGCAAAGGTGTGGTGTAAGATGTACATAAGTATGGCAAAACTAGGCAGCTTTTTTCTAGAAATTTAATTCTTTTCAGCATTACTTTTGAATTAGTAAATTGCTGTAGAAAATATTTTGCACTCTGCAGTACTCTCAAATTTTCATTTAGTGATTCAGATTAAAATACTAAAAGTCTGCGTACATGAAAATGAACGTGTCAGGCATCATTGTGTATATGAAGATTTGTTTGATTTTTAAAACCCCTATGAATGAATTAAGGGATTGTTCTTCACGAGGGGAGTTAAATCTGTCGAAAGATGTTCTTCTGTATTCTCTTGCCCTTTTTGTTTGGAACGTGGATGAATTTAGACTGTTCCATTTTCCATTCAATTAATATGTAAGTCTCATCATTGCTTCTTTTCTAAAACTCTGTAGCTATATATGTCCACTGTCCACGCCTAATTAATAAGTTAATGCAAAATAGTAATGATCCGTTTGAAAACAAGGATTTAACGAATTAGCGATAGCAAAAGGCTATCAAATTTTTTCATTTCTAAAATTAAATTTTACCCTAAGAACGCGTGTAGAAATTTTATTTTTTCACTCCGATCTACACGAGAAAGTAGAATTTAAAATTTTATTCCCTAGTCCTAAATTCGCTCCAATTTTTTACACAAGCAATTCTCTTTAGCTTAACAACACGTGCACATATATTAAAAGGATTTAGGAGAAAATGAATTCTTTCGAAACGTTAGTTAATTTGTATTTACACTAATCTAATAACTGTGTGACTTCACTGTAAATCGGAAAGATTTACATTCCTAAGTTTAAGCTACACCGCTGTTTTAGAAATCATAAAATTAAACATTTTTTGTGTTGGTGTTTTATTCTATAAATGATAAAACAATTATTGGTGGCTTCAATGAAGGGGCCTTTAAAAATCGTTTTGCCAAAACCCATACAAATTTCTTTGCTATATATATGTGCGTAGTAGGAAGAAATACAGATATAATGTACCTAGTTGGAACTACTACTTTGTATTCCTCATATCCATTGTTAATGTTAGTAATGGTAACTAGTTGAGCCATTGTTTTTCAAAATCAATATCATATTTATATGTTAAAGCTCAATGGGCCATAGGTTTATCGCAAGTTACAGCATTAAAAAATTATTAAAAATTTGCTAAAGAAAACATTTCCAAACCACTTATTTAAATCATTGAGTTTTGCATTGAAATATTTCTTTAGGATTTAAATATTACTGAAAACTATACTTTCACATCGTTGGTATTGTCAGTAACAAATTCGTATTAGGCATCCAAAAATTTTGTTTTTATACCGTAAATAAATGTCATGTTCATTGCCTTACACTACCAAAATATACGGAGCAGTTATGAAAATTTGTCAAGGTATTTTTGACTGTTACATTTTGGTAGAATCGATAATGTTGCTATTACTGGCATCATTTTAATTCTGCTAGTTACATTACAAAAAATTAGGTTGAAACTGTGTTATTTACATAGGTAGTTTCAATGTTTCTCGTTTATTGTGTTGCTTTTATAATAATGTTCATTTAATAAGAATTTATGTATTATATACAGATGTAATAAATCTAATAATAAAGATTATAAAGGATTTGTCTGTATATGGTACTAGAACTTTTCGTATGAATAAACTAAAGACAAGGAATATTTTGTAGTAATAGTGTTTATGTGTTGGTACCTAAGTTATTAATTGTTGAAATGAAAGTGAATTAATTAGTGAGTGGTATCTGTCTTTATCTTACACAATGTATAGTGTGTGAAAATTGATCTGAATAGTTGTAAAATGTAGATTTCTAACTTAACAAGATGTTGATTAAAGGGATGAACAAGATGAGTAGGCACATATTTGAAGTGAGTAGTGAGGTAGGAAGGTATAGCATGTTGAGTGTAGGAGGTACTTTAGTTTCTAGTGTCGGTGATACGTGAAGGTTAAGTGAAGCAATGATGTTTATTGCTCGTATTTAATGAAACATGTTATAAGTACATGAGTGTGCATTCCAATGGCTGTATGTGAAATTGTGGTTGCAGGTGTGGATGATTTGTATGAATGAATGTGAAGAGTGGATTTGAGTTGTTGGGAATGGCAATGAAAAAGGTAGACAGTCTGCTTTCACTAGCTTTCTCTTATTGTGTAGCACGTAGTTAGTAAGGTTAGTAAAAGATGATGAGAGTTGGCAAGAGAGTAATTAGAGAAAATGTTGATGTAGGCAGGTGCAGGTGGTGTGACGCGGCTGAGAATGATGAGATGGAATGCAGGAATGGATGACGTGTGCAGTGCAATGGTCAGTGATTGATTGGAATGATGGCGAGAGTGAGACGGAATGTTTATGTTCAATTAAATGATTTTATTTACTTAATTCAATGTGTTAGACTGGAATTCACAATGAATACACAAATGTTGGGAATAAATATACGTCAACAAAATTTTCAATAATAATAATAATCAACGATTAACAATTAACAACAATATAAGTCATAACAATGAGCCAGCATTGTAATAAAACAATGATATAACAACGTAGGAATAGTTGAATGGATATTTTTGATGAAAGGAGAAGAGCAGCTAATTGTTCTTCTGGGGCTTCAATTTTGGTAGTTGGGGGAGGGGAGGGTATGGGAAGGGCTGTGGTCATTGGATCCTAGTTAAGTCAAGTCAGTCCTGTACTCTAAGAGTCCGAAGGGTCAGTCGCGTTCTGTCCAAAGTCAAGTCCGAGTACAAAAAGTCAATTGTCTCAAATGTCCGTTGGGATATACTTAATATCATTTGTCGTCCTTATGTTAATAATATATTCATATAAAAATAGTAGTAATAGTAATGGTAATAGTCGGTCATACGTGTAGACAGAGCGGCAGTGGGTGCGTGCCCACTGGCCCTGGTAAGCGTAGACTATGGTCACGGGGGAATGTCACCTTTGTACACTAACTCGAAAATTTGTCCCTTTGCCGTGTGCAAATGTTACACCCCATAAGAAGTGCTTACATATCTAAATCTAGTGTCACCTGTCCAGAAATGTCAGTCTTTGGTTAACAAACGCATGTACAGTTGTATGAAGTATGTATGCAAAAGTTGTAGTAGGAGTGGAGTCGTCCCGTATATAAAAGAGTCCAGAGTCCTCCGTTGGAAAACCATTTACAAAAGTGTCGAGAAAATTTTGAGCATTTGGTTGTTCCACGTCGACGGTTCGGTTGTCACAGTGTTCCATGTAAGAGTAGTCTAGGAAATCCCCACCGGTTAGCTATACTTAATTAATTTTTGACCGAATCCGTCCAATTAGACTTTTTTCTCCCATCGACATCCGAATCGTTTCAATTGTGGAACAAGAGCCGCAAGAGTTTCCTGAGATTTCACGATTCCCTGTCGCTCCAAGAGGAGAGCAAACCGACAATCGAACAAGCCCGAAGATTAGAGAAGAGACGAGAAAGACTTTTGGCTACTGGCGGTCACGTCTGCAAAAATCAAAACAACAAAACATCATTAGCCACTGCATTGTCAACTGCATGAGAGCCATTGACATCTCACTTCCTGAAAGTGACTCTGAATCAGACGAATGCATAATCTTTAGTGGCTGTCATATCGATAATGACATTATCACAGCTACTCAGCATGTACTCAGGTAATCATCAGAGCTGACATGTTGCTATTGCGTGGCTATCAAGACAGAAGCACCGTTCCTTTCGTGGGATGAGTAATCGCCGAGCTAGTTGTATCTGTAGTAAGACTGTACTAACAGGAGTAGAGCTATAACATTAAATAGTCAATGCCTGAACTCTGTTAGCAAGGGTTAGGTAGTTGTGGTGGCGAGGGTGAGCTAAGCACCTGCACCTATTCCTTGCTCACAGGTAAACAGAGTAGAATGAGTGGAGGGAGGGAGGTAGGTAGAGAGGTAGCTAGTTATTTAGCATTAGAGCCATAATGGTCTGACTGGTCAGAAAGCAGAACAGGAAACAAGAGCTGTTCACATGTGAATGACCTGCGTTTAACTTGAATCTATGCGGAGTAAGTAGGTGAAGGGTCAAGTTCAAGCTCGTAGGTCGCTAGATCCTGCCTGACGGGGTCTACTTTCCACTTTTTACCATAAGCAACTGCCATTGGGCAGAAGGCTTACCTAACTATGAGTAACAGTTGGGAGTGAGCTAGCTGCCCCTGTGTATCCCTGTCTCCTTTCTGGGTCACTTAATGGCTCATCTTGTTTTTCAGAGCCAACTATGTATGCTCATATCCGCCTACTGCTGCTCCTCTTCTCTGCTCAGCACTGCAGCAAGTGTTAATTAACCGCAATGAGAAACAGGTCGTAGCAAAATCTAAGACTATTTTTCGTTGACAGCCTATGAAACTGTAGAGTGGGGTGCAATTGCTATCTGGCCACTACATCTCCTCTGCACTCACATCTCTCTAGAGTAATCCTCTATCAAATCATCATCTATTATGATTGGCATGCACATGAGGTCCCTGGATGAGTGAATTACATGTTACGCTTTTCCACATTTACTACGATGAGATGACTATAGCTCTATCGAGACAATGACTGTATAGTTAGAGAGATTGAGAGAGCCAAAAAAAGATTTCCATTATTAGCTCAAGTCTTTAGCTGCACTTTTTCTAATAAACTTCTATAATTGAATCAAATGATATGTTATAAATAAAGGTAACTACTAGAGAAACTTGATCTCAATACAAAAAGCAATAACAATCAGATACAAGAGTCGATCAACGAATAACAAATATGTCTTCCCTCGAACTTTCCTAACAGATTATGGCTGCCTATGGCGTGTCCGTCACGTTGAGCAACATACCTTATTGGTTTTTATTGTAGGCTTCGTATATCCGTTCGATTCCGTTGAGGACTTTCTCGGATAAGTTGGCCAAGTTGAGGGATCTGTAGGAGCCGTAACTGCTACCGCCACCGGATCCATAGCCGCTGCCGTAGCTGTCTCCATAGCCGGAGTTCTTGCTCAAAAGAGGATAGATCACTGCAGGAAAACAACAAAAGAGATTAGTCGATTAGCAAAAAGATGCGGCGACTCATGAATGAGTCAACAAAGACTTTAGGGGGCTAATGAGCTAATTGGAAGGAATGGTAATTACCGGCAGCCAAGGCCAAGAGAACAATGATGGCTCCTAAGGCGAGGAAGAGACCGGTGCTCAGGTCGAATGAAAGACCGGCATAGGTGTATCCGTATGGATCATGGCTGGGATATGAGTTGTAGTGGTATTGTTGAGAATATCCTTGTGGGCCACCGGATCCTGATCGAGTGACTTCGTCAGCGACGGCTGACTTAGCTTCACCTTCCGCTCTGACACCAGCCAGAAGGAGGAAAGCGAAAGGAACAGCTAAAACTGCTGTACGGATCATATTGAATAGATGTGAGGTTGAGTGGGCTCCTTTCCCAAAATGGTGGATCGACCTAAGGACAAACACAGGAGATTAGCACGAGTCCGACAGGGCGGAAGATTCAGTCCGAAAAGAGCGAGTCAAAAGTGTGAGAGAGAATTCGTGAGTTCGTGTGTGTGGTCCGATGGAGTTTGCAGAGTGGGAGTCGCTCCACACTGAAGTTGATATTTCCCTGGCAATGAATTGAGTCAACAAGTCAGTTTGTCTAATGCCTAGCGTTTTGTTAATAGAGAGAATAGGAATGTTGTGATTGATGCTCAATAAAGACTACAAGTCCGTACAGAGGCTCAAGAAACAGTCAATTCAAAAATACAGAGATTGAAAGGATATACTATGAGATTATATAAGAGAAACAACAAAAACAAATCCAAAAGGAATCTTCCCCTGGAGAGACACAATGGAGAGGCGCAGAGAGTATCAACTTGAGTTGCGGAGTGCTACCCCGCTCGCTTCTTCCACCACAAACAGCCAACTGTTTCAGGATGAGGGCGAAAATGAGAAAATTTAAGTGGGGCAGTAATGAATGACACAAGAACACCGTTGAGTGAGATGGATATTCAGAAATTATTTCAGAGCACGTTCTGTGGGGAGATATTTTGGAAATTTTGAAAAGCAAGCACTGTTTTGAAAAACAATGGGATTGAAATTTGATTGAAAAGATGAATTGATAGGAAAACTGGTGTGGAGGGGAATATTAGTCGTCGAATTCTCAAGCACGCTCAAGAAACTCAAGATACAGGCAGAAAAGCACTGATTGTATGAATTTCAGAGGCAGATTCCGAATTGTTATACCTGAGAGAATGGTTTTTCTCTTGGTAGTTGATTGTACGACAATCGGATGCTTTGTGATCTAAGTGAGGCTCCGAACCATCTCTTTATACCTGACCTGCCTACCCCGCAGCCAAGTGCTGATGCGTTTTTTTCGCGTAAAATGGCTATAGCAATCTCTGGCTTCTTCCTAGTGAATCGTTGAGACGTTGTTGGTCGACCCCCGCCCAACACCTCTTTCTGCTGTGCTCTTGAACTTGGCCACTTAGCTTTGCGCCACACATACTATACGTATGCTCTACATTTCTACTTTTTAACGGAAACTGCAATAGTGAACTCCGGTTCGTTGTGCCTCACATCACCCTGAGGTCGCACTTGCATTTCTATCCCATACAAAACACAAACCCTTGAGTCTGTTGGGGTTGGAGCTGAACATAGATACCTACAGCAGCATCCCTACTATCTCTCTACTCCTCTGTATGTCTGTGTGTCTGTCTGCACTCGAGAGATAGGTAGCCTCACTCACTCACTCACTCATAGCACATACACAATACACACATCATTATCAGCCTTTATCGATTTCTCCACCACAATCATCTAACTTTCCAATCCCTTCAATCTCATCTCTCCTACCATCTCACATACACATAAATATTTTACCTTTGCTTACATCCATCACTAATACACGAGGCCAGGTACACCAAATCCTTCACTTATTATTTGATTATAAAGAATCTCAAGAAATTATTGTTAGCAGACTACTAGAGCACTAGTACTACGTACGTACGTACGTACGTATGTATGTATGTATGTACGTAATGTTATGTTACTTCTTACGTTCGGCTCCATTATTTACAGATACGAGCCACAGACAGACAAATCTGCTTACCTTGCCTACTCTTCTTTCCCCTTATCTTATTTTGATAACTCTGACCTTTAACTACACAATTATCATCTCCAATACTTTTAAACTGAAGCAAAGCAGCAACTAGGTGAACCAACCATAGCAATAATATGTAGAACTACTTACATACCTCAGAGTTATTATTATTATTATACCCTTTATCGCTCTCATCATTTTCTCTTATCTCTTTTGGCTAATATTTCATTATTCTATTCGATTGATTATTGAGGCAACCAGCTATACTAATGAATCTCCCACTCCTCTCCACACACAACTTAGGAATAATGTTTTTCATTTATATAATTAACCCTCGACTTCTCCCTTACAAACATTCCTAACATACCACACTACACAGACAGTACAGCCACGATCAACACCATGCAATCATTAACTATTTTACTTGCTACTAAACACACTCTGAATCTGATCTAATTGCTAATTTCATTTATTTACACGTTGTTTCTAAACAAAGCATGCAGCATTATTAATAGATTAGCCAGTCTGCCTTTTAGTCCTCTCTATAGCTCCTCTCTCAAGTAATACATACCATTTGAACCGCAAAGTTAATGTTCCTTATTTGCCTAGATTTTCATTCTTGATTGGGAAACTACTACTATGGTGGTTTAGTTGAGTTGAGTTGATTTGGTCTGGTTCCTGGTTTTTCAGTTCTCAACACCAAATTGGGCTCTTTTGCGAACTCTAGCACAACTATTTCCATAACGATATGCGATACAGTCAATACTATCTTAGAAGTCAAACGTATCCCACTGGTGAAGGTTCTCTAATCCTCATTTCTCTATTTCCATCAAATCCCTCTGTCCAATTCAATAAATCAAAGATATTTGTTATACAGAAACAATAAACTAAATACAGACTTATTATTATGCATTTTCCCTTGTAGACTATAGCAGGAATACCTATTCTTCAGAAATGAGATCTCCTACAGGTATGTAGCATTAATTATCTCAGTTCATTTTAGGATTTGGTAGCAAAGTTGCACGAAATCCGATGTCATAATAAAGTGAAGTAAAGGATTTCGAAAAGCAGACAAAGTAGAAGGAAAATTGGACGTGAAAACTATAATATACTAATTATTTGTTGCATATATGAAGAGCGAAGCAGAAAGCAGACTATACGGTTCGTCCGGCATCCCTCTTCAATTTAGGAGGTTTAACTACATAAATGATTACATAAGATAATGAGGATATATGTCTACGTGATGCGTGCATTTGTAATCTAATGCAGGGTACATAGATAATGTGATGTCTGCAGTGGGCTATGAGACTGAAAATACAACGGACAGCTAAGTAAGTGAGCTATGCCAGATTGTTGTGTTGATGTTTGGCGAAGGCCAAGCGAAACAAGATTGCAGGCAGGTTCCTAAATGTAGTTTCTGTAATTGGGAATGCAATGTAAGTCAGAATGGCATAAGGAGTACGAAAAACAAATGAAGATCAGTTGATGGGTCAATAGAAATATGGGGCGAAGTGGTGAAGATAATCATAAGGCGATAAGTCACGTTAACTCAGTGATATCCAGAGTGTAAAATCATACAAGTAACTCTGCCATTTGTCCTGAATTCCTGCACATGGTATTTTGGCGAGGCAGTGCACTGTGTGATTGGATTACATAGTCAGAAAGGAATGAAGATGAGTAATAGTAAATGATAGTGCTGGCTCGTAATGAACGTAGCTGCAGTGCAGTGGCTGGCTTGAAGAAAAATCTTCAAATCCGGGCCTCAACAATTTCACAGGATCCTGTCACATTTTTTGACTTGTAAATAAGTGAGGTTGTAAGTCGAGGCTTAAGTCAAGAGACGAAGAGCAACTTAAAACCAGTCTCTCGACCGCTCATCTCTTCCTCCATAACATGCATTACTTAGTACATTGTATCATAATGCTAGTATCATCATTGGAATATTAGAGCCAGCCTTGCCTTTTGTATCCTTGCAGAAGGATACCCTCATTTTGGCGAAGAGGCGCAATGGCTTAGCTCTGTCAAGAAGGAATCAAACCAAAAAGTAAACCATGAGCCACCAGGCTGATGTGCCAAAGTCTGCAGGATCCTGTGTGGGGATGGAGAGTAGAGGCAGATCTGCTACAAACAACTAAATCTCCGCCAAATACACATCTACATGCCGTTAGTTGACGTAGCATTGAGAAGGTTAAATAATAACAAAAACAACATTCTCAATAATTTCATCTTTTTCATCGTCTTGATCTCATTTCCATGAGGGAGCGAGCGATTCCATTCCTTTCGACCAGACCTGACCAGATCTGAGCCCATTGAATTTCATTCAACAAAGTTGTATACTACTCATCTGCCCTGACTCCTATCATAATACCAAATGAAACTATTGGCCTGAATACATATTGCGAATTGCAAGTACCGCAAGGACAGATTTTACTGGCGAGGGATTAGCCTGTTAGTCATGTTAGTTGTTGTGCTGTAACATTGGAGAGCCTTTCTACCTGTTGGGCAAGGTGCTGGGCTGGCATGGCATCCTAACACTCACACACGGGTCAAGACCATTGAAGGTTACACGGAAGTCAACGTTATGTGTGCAAACTACAGATATCCATGATCTTGCTCCTAAACTCCCATCTTTTCTTCCACGTAGTCAGCAGCTACCCAAACATAGCGAGAAACGATAAACAAGGCAACTACACACATTACCTTTACGACTTCCAACTTACCAAACCCAAAACTTCTATTTACAAGTTATTTCAGCAGAGTCGGGCAATAAGCTCCTTATTCACCTCTCATACTCCCGAAGAATATGAATTTTAGCAAAACGAATTCATGTTGCCGCATATTTCCTACCTCCTAAATTCCAAGACGGTCTATTTAGTGTGGATTAAAATTTTAAATCCATTGCTCATCTTTAATGGAAGAAAAACATCAGTATGGCACGCTGAAAACTTTTTTAATTTATATTCTACATGCGTTTAGCGCATATCACTGCATAGAGCAAACAGGCAGCAGTGTTAGTTCTTTAGCTCCATTGTATTGTATATCTACGAGTCAAGCCAACGCTGCTGAAGACGACTTGATACCAGTTTTTACTAATTTTTCTTGGCTTCGGACTGTGGTTTCTAGCATTCCTAAGCATCATACATAATATTATATATTATTACGTGCGTACTAGTTGAAGATTCTCTACTATGAACAATGTTCTCCTGATGATGTTCAAATTGAAGCTTAAAACTAAAACTAGTTTGTCACATTACATGACGACGGCCTCAGCTTTCCCATTCACGTCCATGCTAAATCCTTTTATCTCAAATGCAAATTGATCCCACTTGAGCAAGAAGAAGAGACCCACCCACCCACTACGTACAATCCTCACCGTCCATTTCAAAGCTAATATTCAGGTATTCCTGGCTATTCCGTTGAATGAGAAGTATAAGTCTTACCCCACCCAAACTACTAAATCTTCTATGTAAGTCGTTAACAACAGTTCCCACATAATGAAACTAAATAATTAAATTATGACTACTAAAAGCTAGATCCAAATAAGTACTCAGAAATGGAATTCAATGAGCTTCAACAAATTAATTCCTAAAGTTCAATTCATCTACTAGAAAACGTTTCCACTTCAACTTTGACACTTTATCTATTTATTATACAGTTTATCTACCGTAATAGATATTCAATACTCTAGTTCATACATTTAGAAATTAATCAATCGAAACTTGAAAATAATAGCAGTTTGTAGGCTAACTAATAAATCACTTAAATTGCACGTGTTTTATTCATTGCTATTTTTGAGGTATTTTCGATAGCATAGCATCACAAAATTGAAGCCGAAATAAAGGAATTGCAAAGTTTTGACACACAAAGATCTTCCTGTCCTGCTTATAAATACTAATACCTAAAGGATACTACCGTAGGTAGATAACGCTGACATAACATTTTCCTGATTTCGAGTCGTTGATTTCGCATGGGTAGCTAATAGTTGCGTCCTTATGTTTATATTACATGATTAACGGTAACTGAACGGCAGTTTGGAGTTGTTACATGGAATAAAAACTGACGAAATAATACGTAGGACCATTTGATTTGATTTCCCGTCTCTTTACATACATAATACAAGTATTATTATACGGATGAGACGAGGAGGACAGGTTTCACGATGAAATTAATACTAAAAAGAAAAAGCATCAGTAGGAATATTATAGCATCGTAAAGTTGGACGTAACACATTTGACCGAGCGAAATGAACAGGGATGACTATTAACTATGAAGTGACTGAACAATGCATTCTACTCCTCGAGCTCACATCAATGGGAACTTTTGACGGTTAGCACATTTTACTTACGAGTACAGCCACAAACAAAAATATTATGTATCACAAACGTAACCCACGATACAAATCTTTTATTGTTAGTTTTATATTTCATCCTGATTCTTGTCTCACATTAAGTCACATGAATTTTAATTAATGCCGTAATGTGTAATTCAATAAAACCTTTATAATTGAAAGAATGTCCTTATACGACATAAAATCTGCAATAAAATAACGCAAATAAATGTCTATATAGATACAATAGTTATGTACCTATTGTGAATTAAAGTTATTCACGAATCAATGTGATTTAGTTGTAAAAGCTTTCATATTTTTTTCATGAAACTACATTTAAAGCGTATGCTATAACTTTTTTTGCATAGATCGTGTTATTGTTTGTTTTTATTTTGCATTATATTAGCCTTAGCTTAGTTCGTCACGTGCACGACAATCCTCACACACACTAACTACTTTTTATTGCAATTCTTGGAAACGTACTATACTTATACATGCGTGCCTATGTCTCTGTCTAACGCTCTCAAGTAGAACTCTTCTCCCTTTTACCGGCTTACCTAGATAATCCATAGCACAAGTAGGTACGACGACGACGACAGGCAGGACTAGGACTACAAAATGAAAAAGTGTACAACAATGCGGTACACAAGAGTCGGTCGCTCGGTAGACGACGACAACAACATTCCCTGTCCTGTCTTTATCTAAGAAGCAACTTAAGTAACTTGGCTTTGCCGTAGCCAGCAGACTTAATGCGATGCATCACGGAAAAAGCATAAAAATCATAATAAACACAGTTTAATTTCCATACTATCCGTAACTATAATAGACGTAACATACTTATTTATATAATTCTGCAGCCCTTTTCAGTGGATTGTCAAGAATTCTTTTGTGTACAATGTTCTAAGTTCTAGGCATGGAGATGTCAAATGAAAATTATGTATGCCTACATAGTTATACCTGTCCTGACAATAATAATGTAAATAATTGTATGTTTGCAGAATACAAATGCATAATGTACTTAAGTATATACATAATATAATAATGTTCTAATAGAGTTTTGCCTTAAAAGAATTGCTAATGTGTTTTCTATACTGTTAAACTGCCCACTACTTGACTGTAGTACAGTATGTCTCATCTACCTATGTACCGACCCAGGCAGAGGGATGTTTATAATATGATTACATTAGATTGACTTTATGTACGTATTATCTCAGCTGTCTTGTCTCGTAGCCTTTTAATAAAAAGACAGCATTCTTTGCACATGAGTCAGAAAAATGTCTTCCTTATTAAAATTATTGTACGCCTACAATTTAGCCTCAGATTGGGAGTTAGTAACCTTTGAGACTTCTCCAAGAATGCAACCTATAATAAAGTGATTCATGAGAAATATTTATATGGACATATGGGATGAGACGGAGCTAAATCAGAGAAAATTGCCAAATCTTCACGTGGAATGTATTACACAAGTAGGTACTCTCTTACTAATAGCATAAAGTACGCACCTACTTGTGAATGAACATCCTATGACTTTACTACTCCTCCTGTTATATAAAATGTATAGTAATAATATATCTCAGCATTGCATAGCAAGAATTAAATCTTGCAGCTTATAAAGAATAGTTTTCGTATATTAACGAAATCCTACATAATGTACTTTCCTGTTCACAACAATCAAAACACAATCAGTCTTTGTCTCCTCTGATTATTTTCCCTGTACTAAATTCAACGCTTACATTTTGGCGATGTTAGTAGGAGCGGAATACTAAACTGAGAAGATAGCGTATATATATACATATGTATTTTGTATAATTTTCTTGTACATTACGTTACGATGCGCATTACATACTCCATCAACTGTCTCATCCTCAATCTCATTGCAGTTCATTTAGATTTAAGGTACTTAGTCAGTTGGAAGGACTACTTTGTGACAGATCCGCCATGGTAGACTAGATTACATTTTGCATACTTTTGCATATCCGCATCTTAATCCAAACAGAAACTAATTCTGCCAAGACCCATTTTACTAATAATTCTCTGTCGTGAAAGCGGATCACTAAAGACAAGGACAACAAAACAAAATAAAACTGTTGCAGCCATAATGATATGCTTGTATCCGATTCAGACGTCAACTCAACCACCAAGTGCATATGAGCATAAGTTATGATCTATTTTGTAAATTGTTAAAAACGTAAGTAAGTTGCCATAATGTCGACTAATCTGAAGAGGAGAATCTAATTTAAACAACACATGGACATGAGATTCTTCGAGATAGTCTTAACTCTACCTGAGTCACTCATTGTCAGTCACTCATTCAGAAATTCTGTAAAGAGAACATCATAATGCAAAGATACTAACTTGCGATTACTTTTTTTTCCAAGTTGAATAGTGAGACCATTCAGCAACATTTGTGAAAAGTTGCACACGGTGTGAATGTGATTTACTCAACAACAACTTAACATATTTTCATATCCACATCCTCAGATTGTAGTTTGTAGTTCCATTTCATCAGCTACAATGTAGCATATAGCGGAGGGAATATTGATATAGCCTAGTCAAATATTATGTGAGTTGTGCCGAGAGACGATGCTTAAAAATCTTATATCCTCATCTCAATTTGTGTGCTACAGGCCAATTTGGGTTATACGTGCCCAGGGCTCATCTAAGCATCAGGCAAAACTCGTGTAACTAGGCTAATTATTTCAAAGCCGTCATCACAATTAGATTAGATGTGTTAACATTTTATCTGTACGACATAGAATTCAACCACGAAATCTTTGTTCGCAACATCTTCTTTTTTTTACGTCTCTCCGCCCAAATTCAGCCTCATTATTAATTACTGAATGTGCACAGATATTAGTCAGGCTATAGTCTTAATATTTTCAACCCCATCCCATTTTTTCTAGATTTCCTTTAAAAAGCATGCAAATGAAAGGTAAAAAATAAAATGTGTTACACGTAACCTGTGCTTAAAAAAATCAACGGTTATGTCTACGTTTCACTTATGTATTTCTATCTGAAAGCTTATTTTTGTCAAGCCATGCACTATTAAAACTGAACTTGTTTTTTAAAATAGTATGCAACAACACAACATGACTAGCTACTTAATAATATCAGGGTGTATGTATTATGTTATAAATGTGTTTACTTTTATTACAGAATTATCTTAAAAGCAGAAGAGAAAACAATTATGTTAATTTCCCTAAATAATTTCATTTCTCCCATTTTTTAGTCTTAGGATGATAATTTTAGTGTAGACTTAAGAAAAGCAGTAAAAATAGGCGCATGGACATTGAAGATTAGAAATTGTTTGCTTCTGTTGTGTAGTGTTACACAGCTTAGTATAGGATTCTTATAGGATTATGCTTTTAGAGATTTCTGAAGGGAATGAAATGGATGTAGTGCAGTATTCTTAGTGTGGATTAATTTGACATGAGTGAGCGCCTTTAGATTAGAGTAAAACGTCTCTCTTTCTAGTAAAAGTAAAATTCATAATCTGAAAAACATGGTTAGAGAGCAAAAGTCATAAATCTAGTTGCAAAAATCCGTCGCACCACAACACAACACAAGGATTAGTACAAAGTGGAAGGGAAAATTGTTTTAATTAGTTGTACTTGATTTTTAAGTTTAAACTTGCACAAAGAATAAAGAAAAGGAGATGAAAAGGAGCAAGAAAAACCTTAGGAGCAATAATAATGAGCAGACAATTGAATGAAGGAGGCACTCGTTCGTCTCGTATGACTACAATAACCATAACTTTGAAAATGTAAGAATCTAGGCCGGAAGAGTTTAGTGCCTTCTGAGCAATAACTATGCCATTGCATTGTCTTGCATACTTCAATGGCTCTGTCTGTGTATTTGTTGCATGAAAGTATGGAGGAACTGCAAATCAAACTCTTCTTGTATAACTTGCTCAAATTCTCATTTCCATTTTCCTCAGACTTACTAATCGTACAACAATTGCACTAGTGACTAATCATCCAACCTAGGCTAGACTCCAATCTCTCATTATTATTGAATTCTCAATTGATAAGTGTAAACAGCCATGCATTGTTTCCTCTCGTTTGTCTTTCATTCCTCTCCAATTATAATTATATCTACGAGAAAATAATATGCACATATTTAGTGAACTGTTGTGATATAGGAATTTTTTATATGAACGCAGCAATTAAAAGTTAGGACCCAGTAAAAGGTGAATTCTACATCTCTAACAGCAAAGCCATAAATTAAGGCTATGCTTAACTAACCAAACCCAGCCAGTCGATCTGTTTTACATTCCGCTCCACTCCTCAGATGTAATAATAAAATAAGATTGCGTTTTGTTTTACCCACATTCATGAGCATTTACAATCGTGCAATGCACCATGCTACGTACACTGCATCTGTACAATGAAGTAGTAGTCCACTCAGCTTTTCCCATAATGGCTCTATCTAATTCCACTCACCACAGCCACTTAGTTTTACAACATTGAAAGTTGTAACAAGTCAAAGACAAACCAGTCGACATCGACATTTGCTTCACCAGCCTAAGTAATACTCACTGATGAGAAATCAAACAACTCGCAATCCTTTGTAATTCCTAGACTCTATACAGAAATGACATTGTAGCAGCCATGGCAGTTTTCCTATAAGATCCTTGCCATTCCAATGCCTGTTGACAACAGATGTGCTTCTTTCGATGTTTCATCATAATGGACATAGTTTCTGTATTGAATTAAATTAGTAGTCAACATTCAGGATATACTAATAGCCACACTTTGTTTCAGAAGGCAGGACATGACTTCACATTAGTGAGACTAATGATGGAAATTGCCTTTAGGAATACCCATTTCGTCTTACTAGCCCATTTCTTAACACAATTGTGAAAAATCCACACTAAATTTTGTTAGAACTAGTGATAAAGGCGGAGTTAACTCAATAGCCTTTAAACCAAAGCAGTAAACATGCACACATTGAAATTAGTCATCATAATTATAGTTTCTTTAGTAATTAATTTTCACTGTCCATTCTTTCCTTTTTCCTTTACGACATTTTAATTAAAAATGTCTTCGTTAACCACTAATTATGAATAACATTTTCTAATTTTAGAAAAATGGCAAAAAATCACAGTAATGTAATATGAGTTGAAAAGAGCTAATTTCTACGCTTACATGAAACAATGGACGGAAAATGTCATATAATTTTTGGTAGCTACCTAGCTATGTAAATTTTCAGATGCATACAATGCAAGCATTTATCAAAATTCTTGCCATAATCACGCATAGCCAAATACTAAGTGCATGTCCGTAGGAAATTCTTTAGAAGACGGAACAATATCACTTAGTGACTCGAAGTATGTACATACTTGTCGTTAGAGGTAGATAAAGGCAGATTGGCACTTGGTAGCTTGACTTGAAGGCAATCACTTTGTTTTTGCGAAAATGTACGTAGCTAACAAATAAATGCATATTATGTTTGGTGCTTATGATAGACAAGTGCATATCCTCAGAGGCTCTTCTAGATATCTAATAAGCATTTCCATGTACTAGTTTGTACTACAAACAATTGCACACCGTAAAATGAAAGCAAATAAATCTGCACTCATTCATCACTATGATCGTGGGACTTTGATCTAGTGGGAGTGCTCGCAGCAAAGAAAGAAGCATATCATTATTGTCATAAAGTAGTAGTGTAGTGTCTATATCCCTCGTGTGTAGTAATTGAGCAAGAGTGGATGAGCACTGTGAATTGTCTTCGCAGTCAGTCACAATGTGAGTTTAAAGAAGGATAACAAGCGTATCACATCGCAGAAAGTTAAGCAGCTCATGCCTCATACTCATGTACTTACAAGATCTACATTCCATGCAACATATTCCTCTTTAAAGTACCTTAATTGTAAGTTTTGCTTTTAAAGAATCAGATTTCTAATTGTCCCTGGCAAAAAATACTATTTTGAGGTTTAATATTCGGAAATAATTGATTTAAACAATATTTTGCTAACTATGGTCGTTTAAATCCTTGTTATACCAATGATGCTATCTCAAATGAAATATTATTGCATATAGCTTTAGGTATGCATCTGGAAGTATACGGTACGCTGCAGCCGGCACACACGATACAAATACAAATATCACTGCTACTAGCTAACCACAAACGACACAATGAAACACGACTAAAGTTAAAATTTACAACGATAACAACAAATGCAAGTAAAGCCGCAACATCTGCAAAGGTTAATGATGATGGGATGTTTTTATGAAGCTGCAAGGTAAAGTCTCATATAATGTCACTTTCTTAGAAATAAGTGCCATTATTATATTCTTTACAACTAAAGCAAAAAACTACTAAGCAAAATCACCTAGAATATATATCATCAAATTTCTCATGACATATCTTATAAATTGTCCTTCCAAGTTTTTCCAAATGTCAAAAAGATAAATAGATTTTCCATTTAAAAGTATAAGTACGCAGAAAATTTTAATTATATGCATTAATAAAAGAAATTGCCTATAATATGTGTGGGTGTTTTAGCAGTCAGGACAGGATGTCTAATAAAACATCTCGTATGGAATGGAGAATAGAGGATACATGAATAGCGATTGTAGAAGTCACATATTTTACATTTTACCTCTCTGCAAAAAGAAACAAAAGAGTAAATACTTTGCTTATCTTCTACAGAAAAAGAAATCCTTGTTCTCATCCTTTCAATTAGTAGGTGTTTTACGCGGCTAATTATCTGTTTTACTATTCTAGAACAAATGCCTTAATTGATCGGACAAAATAATTAAATCAACCATGCACTTTTCTTACTCCTTTCCGTTCAATGAATCTAATCCGGTTGCATGTATAATACAAATATTCTACATATTTTTTACGATGGAATTAATTACAATTATTCCTTACTACTGAAAGCCTAATTTTCGGAAGCTAACTACAAAAAATCTTTGTGCATGTATGAATCTCATGCAGAATGATAAATTTCCGTCATTTTTTCTCTATCGCATGGTGTAATAGTCTAATAGTCTAAAACGAGCTTTGAGCCAGTTAAAAACATATTTAAATTGTCACAATTGATAAAAATGAAATGCATTTACAATTACAGATAATCTAAGAATTTTTTTTCTATTTAAAATGAGTGATAATTGCTATTTTGATAAATTTGTTTGGGTGTGTCTGAAACAAACGTGATTTTTTTGGCACAATTGGGATGAAACTGCTGTAACGACTTGGAGTGATTGGACTGTCTTTTAATTTGTACTTACATTTATTGGCCTAACCATCTGAGAATGAAGTGTCGGCATGTATCGCAGAAATGCATTTTGCTGAATGCTGTCTTTGTCTCTGAGTCTCGGAGGATGGAAAACATGAGATGGGACTATGGGACATAGGCAAGCGTAGCAGAATTCACTCGCACTCTTGCTATCAGCACTCCTGCCTCTTGGGTACAACAAACGATGAGTGCACAGCTTAGATTTAAAGAGATAGAGTGGAAGGAGCTCCTAATGCTCTGAACAATGAGTTCGTCATCAGTGCACTACTGATAGTGAATTTACCACAAGTGCATTTATTATTGTTGTAAATTTTGTTGAGAGTTTCGTGTGACTAAGGGAACATAATGTTATGTGAAGTACATAAACGCAATCCATAGAAACTAAGCACCTACGCCCATTGTACTCATATCTCTTGCCTGTGAGAAAAACTTTTATTTCAAACTGTTTCATCGTCATTAACCATATCAATTGTCACAGGAGCTATCCTTACATTTTTCTTTCGTTCTTGCGACTAAAGTCTCATAAAACCCATACAAAAGATTCAAAACATTTTTCATTCAAATCTTGCACTTAGTAAGTCATAATATTATTATGAATATTTTCACCTCCCAAAGTTTCTTATTTTTCTAAAATATATTAATTAGTGGTTTAATTTTCGATATGCGTCTATTTAAAGCTAGTGAAACTGGAGCATAAAAAGTGCATTCCAAATAATTTTTTATAGTAAAAAAATATAAGCATTCATTTGTTCAGTCAGGATTCAGGGAAAGAAAGTTACAAAAAATATTTAGAGACAAATTACTTTTTTCTAAACTCACATGGAATGCGTTACAATGTTTTGCTTTTGAGTAGGACTAGTGTAGGTACAGCAAACACGTGGTCTTTTGGCGAGCACGTTTTTTTATACATTTTTTTATGCCAGCGAGTAATGTGTGTAAAGTTTAGTTGCCTACATCTATCTCTGCAAGTAATTTAATTGTGTATTTCTTATTCTGTATAAAAATGCGTGCTCTTCTTGTTGAGGTTCCTATCTGCAACAATTAGCGTGGCGGAGTTGTGCTGAGTTCTGTTTTGCATAATGGTTTTGTTCGTGTTTCGTGCTGCGGTGCTCTGTTGTGGTATGTCTCTATGCATTTAGTAAATGCAAGGAAGGAAACTGGACTTGAGTTACTTCCTTCAACATGTTCCGAATTAATTTAGGCTAAGAGGGCATACCTACTCGCGAAGCTCACAATCAGAAGAGTCTGACTTGACTAATAAATATTGTAGACAGGGAAATCTAGCATAATTATGCACCTGCCATCTTAATATTCTTTTAGTTGGGATCAACGGTTTCAATCCTACCACCAGCTGATGCCGCCGCAACTGAATCCAACACTTGCCGTGAGCAACTATGTTAACCCATAATCTCATTTACAGTGTAAACGACATCGAGCAGTATTTTCCCCAACCAAAACGTAGTATCTGGTCGAAAAGTAGATTTTTAATATCTCATTCCATTCTATCGAGTGGACTTGTTGCAAAGCTGCTATGAACTGAACTGAAGCCTTTTGTTAGCTCCACTTCTCTCTCGTTTATTTAATGAAACTGCTTTTCTGTGAACGCCTTCACTTACTCACTCCCAACAGCTTCTTCTCGTCTCAACCATTTATCATTCTAATGCCACGCTAAACGGTAAAACTATAACAGCCATAAACTATTTGCATTTTACGTCATCTCAATTAAAGTTTCTAGCTATAAAATACTTGCGTCTAACCTTAAATCTCGATTTCTCTCTTAATAACTACATTTAAACAATTAAATAATCATTTCTCCTCATCCTATCTAACATTTAATGTCATATATCTAGTCGAATAAACATATTTAACATTTTCTGAAAGATAATTTAAATGTATGATATTGCTGACTTTATCATAATGCTATAACTATCATTCTATTTAAAAACGGCATAAACTTTTGTCTTTTATCAGAGTAGGTACATGATATAGAAAACGCTTACATACATGCAGATTATACCAAACCTTAGAACATCAGAACTAAAAAAAACCATATTGCTCCAAGACACTTTATAATTATAATAATTCATTGTGTGCAGTAGTAATTAATCCGCTCTAGATATTTATTGTCGGAAAAATATTTGATGTTTAATTTTAAATTAGAAATGAACTTGAAACAAGATTTACTTATAATCACATTCACATGCACAGTGCATAGTAATATTAACATGACCAAATTATCAATTACACACCCTCACAACAATGTGAGTTCAAGTCAGTGGTTTCTAAAATAAACGTGTGAATGGAAAATAGAATGCAAGTAAACAATGAAAACAACTTAACTGGTGTACAATAGTATACATTGTTCCTTGTACATTTGTTTATATATGTAGCAAATAAATTTTATTTTTTTATTGTGCATTCATGCATATTTTTAAATGATTATTTTTTATTACTGTAGCAGGCCTTAATATTTTTATTTACATAATTATTATTTGTATAATTAAAATTATTAATTAGTATATTGTTGTATATTTGTAGTATATTCATATTCATAGTATCGTGTAAGATGGCTTTGTCTACTCAAATAATAAAAATATTGAGCTGCAATGAGTGCCCTGGGGTAGGGTGGGTGTTCCATCACTCGGACTCTTCTGAATTCCTATGGTGAAGAAAAACAATCAAAAAATTCTGGAATAAGGTCTATGTAGCTACCTTTGTTTTGACAATTTATTCTTTTGTTTATTACTTTAAAATTTTTGGACTACTTAAAAGCATCCTAAGATCATCAATCAGATGTCATTTTTCCATTACAATGATTGCAACAACTGAAAAAAAACTATTTATTTTGGCATACTGACCGTATTGAAAGATTTTATTTTGAACCAATTACAATTCCTAGGTCGAGATATTTATCTAGGCGTATAACAAGGAACAACCTGGTCCATATTCATACAACGATATGTATTAAAGTTACTACTTTTACTTACTTCCTTATCCGTACATAATATATAGCACATTAAAGGTACTGATATCAAATATCTAAAGACATTAGATGCCATTGACATTTTTTTTCTCTGTATACGTACAAGAGCAAAAAATAAATAAATCTTTTTGATGTTATTCCTATCCTAAATGCTCAGGTAAAAACAATTAGACGAAATATTTGTGCTATATAAGCGGAAGATGGTATTTGCAGAGTTTAGCTTTGTGCAAGTAGCATGACTCCAAGTTCCCTTTTTAGAAAATCTTAGGTTCCTGTTCCTTGGCTTTGTTGAAGGTTTTCCGAGCAATAAAAGATACCGACTGCGTTCAATGCTTAAAAAAGTGATGGCGTAGTAGGCAGGTTTTGTGCTCGCAAAAACTATTAGTAAGTAGATTCTTGGTAAAAGATTGTAGTTCTGTGTATTCCCATTCAAACTTTCCTGATGATAATGCTATTGCTTTAATTCATTGAAAAACTTCAGTTATATAAGTTTTTAGTTGAATAAAAAGATGAGGCTTCCTACCTTACATGCACGTGTACCTTAAGCCAAACCTGTACAATTACAATTTTCTAGCTGATTTTATTTAGGTAATCTTTTTGTGCTCTCGTCTAAAGCATTATTAGAGCAACAGCCTATACTCAGGACAGTGGTAGAAGCAAATTACTTTTATGTAGGTTTTCAGGCTTATTTTAAGATGAATGGACTATTTGGCATTTATTAGCAGGTAAGTTTAAATTGCATTATTCATTTAGACAAACGACTGAAGCTTTATCATCCTGCAGATGTAGCATATACACAGTTGTTTTCTGTGTTAAAGTTCTGATCACTTCTCATTTTTTAATCGACTTCTTCATTAATCGTATGCCAAGGCAAGTCAAGATTAGGGATAGAGCGACAAATTAGCACAGAGTACCGTACAAATATTGTGTGCTTCGAATATGAATAATAATATTGTTTTGAAAACCTATGAACATGTTTACGCTGTGTGTACTTTAGATAGAAATGAACTAACGGGTTTGCAAAGAAGAGAAGTAGAACTCCCGTCCAGAATGCTGTAGAAGAAAGAGGGAAACACAGATAGGTAAATAATACGTTTTCATCACATGCGGTTTTTATTATGTCCCATGCAAGCCAGACCAAAACTTCGTCTTTGCTCTTCCCCAGTCGGTCACTTGCATTCAGTTACTACAATTGCCTATTAGAATCTCAATCAGGCAAAGCGAGTTTTTGCACTTTGTATTTCTAGCTATCTACTTTTTACCTTTGCCAACTAGTAATGGACGAAGGTGTGACAGATTGTATTTTAGGCACTCATTTTTTCTACATTTCCGCAATCCCATAATCATTCTCTCCACTCTCTTTACTTCAAAAAATGCGACCAATAAAAAAATATTTTAAGGATAACGTATGCAACTCCATATTGTAACAGTTCTTAGATTAAACCTAAATTTTCAGTATATACTATGTATGTTATCATTTATTTCGAAACTCAAAATGCATTGAAACGTCCCAGCATGGATAAAAACAGGAATATATTTCCTTGCTTTTAAAACGGTAAAACGTAATTGAATATTAGCCTGTATTACTTGCTGACTGATTTCTACGAGTATAATCCGATAAATTATCTACCTGACGACTATTGTCAGTTTCAAAAATACTTTAATTTCAAAACTAAATTTGGAGTATGTATTTACTTTGAAGAGGGATTCTAAACTGTTCGCTTAGGTAGAATGTGTTTAGTATGATAGTTTCGGATTACACTCGTTGAACTCTCTCATAAAATAATATTATTGGCTAATATTCAGTTACTTGTTATCGTTTTAAAAGCAAGGAAAGATCTTAGGATTTTAATCCATGCTGGAATGTTTAATACATGTCAACTTGCAATTCAAACGCTAACATAAATACAATCCAAGATTATCACCACCAGCACGGACTTCAATTATAAATTTGGATATATATTTTAGGATCTAATACCAATAGCCCTAAGAGTTTTAATGAGCTAAATAACTAGGCTATTACATATACAGGGACGTTGTGACAGATAGCCCTAAAATAAATATTTTTTACATTATTTATGACATATTTCTGTCAACTTAGCTTGGAAAAACTAAGAGCCCTTGAATAAGTTACGGTAAGCATTCTTTCATGTGTGTGCATTATTTTATTCTTCTCAGGATTCTGAATACATGACAAGATGATTTGAGTGCGCTGTTTGAACTTGACACATTCATTTAATGAAAATGGTAATTGTAAGTGTGTAGTATAAAACAAAGGTGTATTGAGAAGGTAAATGAGTGTTCAGACATCAAAGTAGACAGAGACGGGAACGTGTGTATGAGTAAGTAGGCAGTTGTTTTGTTATTGTGGTCAGCCTAGCCCCACTGCACTTTTGCTCTTACGGTTTTCTACTTATCCTCATGAAATCATCATCTTTGAGTCTGACTCGGTTTGGTATTCTCATCGACATTGCATTGTTGTGTATAGCATTGTGTTGTGCATCTTCCATTGTGTGCAATCGCTATGCTTTGCATAGCATGCTGATGGAATTGGCATTGGTATTGGTAAAGGTCTTGCTGAGATGAGTGGCCAAAGCCTCTCGACTCAAACTGGTGTAGCAACTGATATCTGCTTCCTGCCTGGGCCTACATTCCCTCTTAAGTTATTCTCTTCTTGAATTCTTCATGAATTACTGTTTCGTGGTGTTTGCTGCCTAAATGCACAACTCTACCAACACTACTACACTAATCCACACAAACATTCATAAACATTGTAATAATCCCCACAGCCATTGTATAAGTAATAAATACTATGCTCCCTCAGACATCTAAAATGCTTAGCTTCTTAGACGAATAGTAGCTTAAAATCCGTCTAGTTTTAGCTCTTCTTCTCCTAACATCTTTTACCTACCTACCACTACTTACCATGCCACCTTTAAACTTCCAAGCAGAACATTTTTTATTTACTATTTCTACATACAGTTGCTTTTGATACTTTAATAGACAGCTAGAGCAGTTGTACACTAAATAGCAATTCCCTGTTTAAATGGTTATTCACTGGCTAACTCACTCACAGTGCAAGGGTTTCTTCAGTTTCAACCTGGCGTTACAGTGGCCTAGTAGAATCTGCAGGAATGGATTCGATGTAGCAGACTGGGCATAAATTCAGCAAGAAATATTGTACTTATACTCATAGGATTATTTAAATAGTTGGTATACGTTGAGGTAAACGTCGGCAAACCATAACCAGGACTATGAAATGGATATCAAATATACTATATAATATAATATAGATATAAAATAAAATGCTAATGTTTTATTCTATCGAAGAAATGTAGAAATACCTATCTACGGCAAAATATCCTACTTCCATTCACACTAAAATTTGGATCTAGCCTCATATAGCATATATCGAAAATCGTTAAGCTTATTGTTTGCTTTATACTTTACTACATAATAATCTGAACTAGGATTTTAACGGCATTTAATATCTAATTTATACTACCACATGCTTGGTAGCTTCCTAGATTTTTTTGCGAACGCGTGCAATTATTTTAAGAGCTTTAGATGCAAAGATGCGAATATAATTGCTGGATACGCAGTCGGGTATGGAAAGGTACTAATTTTGCTACAGTTTTACTATTAATTATGGTGAGAATCTCATAAATTAATGATCACGTATACTATCTTTTATAATATAGGATACATATCAAAAGAAATATGGCTTCTTCAATAAATGATAATCCGGTGAGTAAGAAGAACAACGCTCATCCTATAATTGCCGGATAGCTAACAAGAAACACTGCCTAATTCTTTTTACTAAAACGTGATATATAAAATTACAGATATGAAAAAATTGATCCACGTCAGCATAAATACATGCACATTAAAAAGAAAAAAATCGCATGATTTTATAGTTACTGCATGTTTTATATGCAATATATGAATGATTTTAAATAAACTATGAACATAATACTATACTCAACTGGCATTTTGATTGGAATTTACTACCATTTAATCCCAATATTGATTGTCAACAGTAAAAATCATGAAAAGACAAAAACATGCTTGAAATCAATACTAAAAACTAAAGGCAAGTCGTAGCAGAAACCTCGCCCCATTGAAGTCGCCTGTACACAACTTTGGGAAAAATGTAGACACATAATAACAGCATCACATTTGCCTATTTAAAAAAATCAATTCGGTAAAGTACCAGTTGCCTGAATACTATTGGGAAGCAGTACTAAATACTTTATGGTACAATTTGATTTAATATTTGGTGAAAACTGTAAACAATATTTTATATCACGTACTTATCGAACAATTTATTGGAAGCACCATAGCAATTTTCGCCCATGCTTTTGAACTGTTACTATTACAATGAACAATAGTTGAGCGCAAGTTAATTCGGTAACCCATGAACCGATTATACGTATTTTCAATAGCGTTTGTCAAAGGCCTATATACTATGATTATGCATGGTTTGGTCCACCTCCATTAATGCGTTCAAAAGTTATCGTGTATCCGGACGAACGGACAGAATGTCTGATTCCATAAGCTCAACTAGGGGCGAGCTAAAAATATTATGAATCTAAATGTGAGGATATATTCAACCGACTGAAAAAAATTAATACATGTCAGTAGCGTTACTGTACCATTCATTTGATCCATGATGCACATTTTACATCGTTCTGCATAAAGATTTCCCTAAAACATGAGATTTAGAGCAATGCATGGTACGCGGAACACGCTTCGGTTGTGTTTGCTGAACGTCCTAGAATTATGCATGTGTTTGGGTTTGGGACCAACTACAAAATAGTGTTCTAATTCTTGTAGACATGGATTAATGATGTAATATTAAAAACATGTAAAGGTACTTGCGTATTCGTAGATACTGCAATACTTACACTGTAGCTCGACAAGATCAAATTAATTTTTAATTGCTGGGCAAAGCTAGTTCGACACATACAGATCTGAAGCTGGGTGACTAGCATCACAAGTGCTACGACAAAAGAAATGAAGGCAGCAGTTTTACTGGTTGAATTTGTTTTGAAACTATTCTACGTCAATACATACCGAGTAAGCAGTAACAGAAAACTCGCTCTAGTAGAGGCTACACTACACAGCTTTGGGGGAAAATGTACACACATATGGAAATGACATAATGAGTGCCAAATTAGCAATCCGCTGCAATGGCTCCCATAATTACAATCCATAAATGTAAAAGAAAAAAAAATCAAATCAACAAAGTTATAAGCAATTAAGACAACATGGCTGTCCTGTTATAAAATTGAAAAGTTTTATCTTCGATGATAATCAAACATTTCTTTCACTCTTTATTGCTAAATCATTGTCAATGCAATATTGCTTACAATTACAAAATGATTTTAATCAATGATTAATAATCCATTTGTCAATAGTAAAAGCAATATTAAATATTTTATATTACCAAAATATTTTTTAGCAATCCATTTGAAGCCGTTTCTGATATTTTATATTTGAAAAAGTAGTTAACATTTAATAGAACCAGTAAATAATATATGGTAAAAATATTATTTTGTCTGCACATAAATTAAGGAAAATAAATGTTTTAAGTTACAGTTTGTACTACTTTTAATTGCAGCACAGAGTTACCGAAAACGCTGAGTTTATTGTGCAGCAGGTTTTGTAGTGGTATATAGTAAAATACCTATATGAGTACTACATGCACTGCAAAAAGTTATTTATAAATACTTTATTATTGGGTACACTGTGGCAGTTTACAATGAAAAAAGGGTTTTCTTTTGTACAGTAATAGTATGAAGTGAACAAATGGTTTACTTATTGCGGCACTAGTAAGTCGTAAGATAATTGACTACTATTTCATGAAACAACGAGAAATTAATTTATTATTTCCCATCCATTTTTACAAGTTACAAAATGTGTTGTAGTTGTAAAATGTGCTGTAGTTTTACCAAACGTAATTAGCCGCTCCATTTAGACGTAAACAATTA
This sequence comes from Tomocerus minor, assembly GCA_009936455.2. Classification (NCBI taxonomy): domain Eukaryota; kingdom Metazoa; phylum Arthropoda; class Collembola; order Entomobryomorpha; family Tomoceridae; genus Tomocerus; species Tomocerus minor. The sequence continues at coordinate 1,395,033 of JAAAYG020000009.1, forward strand.
GATATTACTATATAAAAACGTCAGTTGCAAATAAATTATTGAGAAAAATCCTAAAGCACTCGGCTTCGGCTAAAGACCCACATCACTAAATTGTTTATGCACATATCAGGATGATTTATGTACAGTAAAAGTAGGCTATTACAGACTTCAACATATAAGAGCCACTACTAAATTATTTTGCTTTATAACTAAGACATTATTGTCTTGAATCATTTTTATAGCAGCGAATAAAATAATGAAATGAAATACGTCGAATCTGTTATCTTCTCATGCATATTTTTATATATATCCAACATCAAAATAATTTAATGCTTTCTGAATGTTTGAATTTCTTTGGATCTGTTAAATTATGTAACCATCATGATTATAGTAAGCTAACTACGAAGCATTCATGTGTATTTGCGTCAAGACAATAAATACAAGCATAACTAGGGACATGTAAAAGGTGGTTTCTCAATTTTGCCCCATCAAATTTGCTCTCACACTGTTTTACATGTTAAAATTTTCAGCTTTTCAAAGATTTCATCTGTGCTGTGGTGACCAATGGCGAAATAATATACATTTTCATTGATAATATGAAATAAGTAAATTGTCAATTAATAAGAAATTCTTCCCTAAAACCTGCCTTATTTTTAATAGCGAATTAATTAATAGTTTTCTAATTATTGAAGTATGAATATTGCATGTAGATTGATAGTAGTATATAGATACTGATATTTTATTAAATGGCATAACGTTTTTCACTTGTGCTTTTAAAATCTTTTATTAGGTAGGTATGCCTAAATTGAAGGCACAAAAGTTCGCTCCAGTATTATATGTGGTAAAAAAATTTCACTAAATAGCCATAGCAGAGGTGATAGAGTTAACGACAGGCTTTAAACAACTACTACCACTCTATATTTATAAGTATTTACGATTAAACATTTATTTTTGTCTCTTATTTAACTTCTAGTCGACATGTTCATTAGTTGTATGGTGCATCTCGCTGAGCAAGAATTGGCATTGATTAGCGATTGGTTTACAAATCAGGTGCTGCTTGTTTTGTTGAAGACGATTTTATTTATGGGAAGGGGCATAACAAATTAGCATGCAAGTTGTTACAAATCGTTGTGAGACGGTCGCGGTCTCCTGACTTGAGATAGGAGATGGAAAGGGTTGTTGGATGGCTTAGGAGGCTGTGCTATCACCTCGCCACCCACTCTTCAATCTTCAAGCAATGAACAAGGTGCAAATGTAAAAATACCATCAAACCACCGTTCAGTGTGGCGACTAATGTTTAATTTTAGTCTTGCCATTCAAGTGATGCTTCCGTCGCACTGGTACTAAAATAGACTTATTGTATCCCCACTGCCAATCTTCCTTCAGGCGTCCAATTACAATCATCGTTATTCAGTACATACGCACATTTGCAATGCATGTCGCACTAATACTAATGATCATTCATCACTAACCAAATCACTAATGCAAATCGTTACAAAGTGAATCAAATCAGCCTAAAACAACATAACAGCACAATACCTTTGTCTCTCATTATCATAATTTTCCTGTATATAATGCAAAGCATAATATTTCTTATTGTGGATACACGCAAGGCATGATTTTCCAGATTGCATCTTTAACAAAAAAAAACAAATTAAAAAATGTAGTAGATGAAATGATAGTAAAAATTTGAAAACAAAAGCCCAGGAAAATTGAAAGGGATTAAAATACAAAATGTAAATAAGTACACATCCAAAACATTAAGTATCTTTGAAATCTGCATATAAAAATAAATTCAGAATCGTGAAGTTTTGTTATCTAACGTAGACATCCACGATCCTAGTTTTCTTCAACAAAATGAGTTACCCTATAGTTATGGTCATGGTATGTTTTTTAGTTGCAAAAGTACAACTTATATTGCCAATGACAGGTATACTGTATACTATACTGCGAGCTTGAAAGGAATTTCACAGAAACAGGAGAAATGGTTCATGCACTTTTTCCTTGTGCGCACTTTAGCAGAAGGTTCGGTCAGTGGGCCACTTGATCTGAAATACTGGTTATTACCGGAATTGACTGGATTCTAAATATTCTGTGGGAATGAAGGAATATAAAAAGCGTGGAATGTTTCTTATCACACACCACATAAGAAATTATTTTACAACATTAAGAAATTATTTTAATGCAAACCGTATTTTTGATTATTATTCGTTTGAAACACGTGTTAATTTTATTTCACTGAAAGCACAAAGTTTCAATTATTTTTGTGTTACACCAAACTCATAACTGACATAGAAAATGCTGCCCTCGCATCTATATTTACAAATATCGATATTGATATCAACATTTGTAATTTCTCTTTAAAAAACAATTTAGGTACAATTCGCTACTTAGGTTGAACGATAGATTTTACAAGGTTTATACGAATCATAAAATGATCATTTAATTGATAATGTCTCATCATAAGTAGGCATTTTTTCTTGTTCTAAATTTTTTTAAAAGGCATGTAGTACCAATCGAGACAAAATTATCGTTCTGCTTACTAGCTGAATTTATACGCTATACAACAAGCAACTTTGGAAATGTTCTTCGTTCTTGATTCATCTTTGCAATTAGATGCTAACGACTTACGACACGACTGTTACGACTAGTTTCATTCGTTAGAGCTATTTACTTAGAAAGTGCCTAACAAATCATCTCCTCGTTGATTCTCAGATTGAACAGATATAAAAATGATTTAGAGGCACTTAAAAGAAAATGTTCTAATCAAATTACTACAAACTTGCTGCACAAAATACAATTAAGGCACTGCAATTATCATACAAATAGTAATTATATTATTCTTCTATGAAATGGGTGCAATTTTTCAACAACTATTTAAATAGCATATTTCATTCATTACTGACATTATTTAGTTCCCATTTAAAAATTACATGTGTAGTTGTAGACATTTCCGTTGTCATTGTAGTGTATACTTTGTGCTGCATTAAATTCTTTATAAATTAAATTAGTAAGTATTTTGTACTACACTGTTCATGAATATTCCAATTTTCAAGAGAATGTATATTCTTATGCGGAATTATAGGATGTCTAATCTCAAATGTCTACGCCCGTATAGTTCCCCATCGATTTGGAAAAAATAAATACTATACCTACATGTAATATTAAGTTTTAACACGAACGGCACCGGGTCGAAGGCCCTATTACAGCCACAAGCCCACATGCTTTTTATAAAAAAAATCGTTGCATCATCATAAAAAGAACAGAACTGTAATTTTCTTTATCATTGTGTCAATATAACAATGGGACTCTACTCCAAACAAAAACAATGGACCCAGGCAAATGAAAAGAACTTACCTGCATAGAAAGATGTTTTTTGTACTTCTCCAAATGAAACCTCAACCACGGTTTATAGACTGTAATTTTGCTCTCCCGTCCTTAGATCTTTGGAGGAAATATTTTATCTCTGCTCTGAAAAAGATCAAAGAGTACACCAAAAGCGTAAATTAGTGAACAGCGAAAATTACTATTGCCTTTTTGTCTTTGTGGGACTTCTGGGTCAATTTATGTAGATTTTTTTGTCCTTCTTGTGCGTAGGAGGTAAACATCCAAAATACATTTTATGTTCATGAGAAGTCTCCTTCGGCAGTCTCAGCCTCCCTGGCTCCCTTCTGTCTCCTAGAGTATGTACGACTTTAAGCAAAAAGTGAAAGTGTTTCAATTAGATGCGTACACAAAGCTGCAATAATACTACCTGAGACACACATACAAAATATGCATGAATTTTTTCTTGTTTAGCATAAGCACTCCCAAATGATTGGTACAATTCGGATGTTCTTTGTGATGCCCGGTACGATGTGCAAAGTTACCCTCAGAGTGTTTTTCAGTCTATGCCCTACACCTATGAAATATTTGGATTTAAGGTCATTAGCATGCGGTTCCGCTCACAAGTCCCTGTAGTACAACCCTTGAACCCACGCCATTCCATTGAGTATGTATTCAATCGATTGTAGGAGGAATGGCATTTTGATGTAGTAAATACCTAAGCGTAAATATTAGATTCGAACATTCCTGTTTTTCTAAACTTTTCTGTCGCAATCGAATGATGCTATTTGTCTAGTACGTTAAAATGGCTTACTATAATAAAACAATTCGCTCTTTAGTTATTGTAGAACGAAAGGGTTAAAAATTGCTATCTGTTCAAACTTTTGAAAGCCCTTTCCTACGTTTCTTCAAATTGTCCTTTTTCATTACTATACAACCTATACTACTACAATTCAGGAAAAGAAACAGGAACCAAATTGATTTTAAATGCCATTGACACTTTTTAGTTTGTATTTGGCGAAAAGAAATAAAAGGAAATATTTGATTGAAAGTTTATATTTTTATTTATAATCATATATATATTGTATGTATTTACAATGTATGTTACCAATGCGCATTATTAAACTTAATACCTTACAAAGTGCACTGAAAAATAATTGTCAACAATGAGAGAAACGCAAAGCATACATGATAAAAGTATTGATGGCCTTGCAATTATCTAAACTGCAGAGGACTGATTCGCAATCCCATAGTATCTTTGCCAACTTCGCTAACATTACAAACCGCACACAAGATTCCCTGGCACTGTGGTGTGTACGACGCTCCACAGAAAGGACATTTGACCTCTGGCTTTCCGCGATAAATCGGTTTGTACGTTTTCGCGCACACTGAAAATGGATTATGCTCGTCGTACTCCATTGGATGTTCATCCACCGGATTTCTCTCACAAACTTGCAATAATTTCCTAGTTTGCAAAGCCATGTCTTGTTTGGGACCCAATTCTAACAATCGACGTGCAAAGGAAGATGCGGTGCGATAGTTCCTCATCTTGAAAGTCAAATTCATAGCTGTACGGAGTGTAAGCATGAGGTGTACAGCATCAAGACTACAGTGCGTGAAGTACGCAGCTAACTCGCAGCTTCTTTTTTGATCTTCAGCCACATCCCTGGGAAGATCTTTTCTGAACAGCTCCATTTGCAATCCAAGAATATATTCGCGGCACACGGATATCAACTCTTGGGCTTTGGTGATGTCAGGCTTATTATCTACAACAAGGAGGGGAATGCTTAGCAGGAGGATGCGGAACTTTTCTTGGGCTTCCACGAATTTCCCCATGGTCGTTAGTTGATAGCAGCTCTGGAGTCTATTTATTAGGTCAGTAATGTTGAGTCCAACTGCTGGGACGATATTTT
>JAAAYG020000009.1:1402346-1419814 GCA_009936455.2 Tomocerus minor
GTTTTTTGAAGTAGGAGAAGGCAGCTATAGCTCATCCTGACGGCCGCGGCTCTACTCAGGGGAAAATAATTATTCCTCACTGAAAATAAAAGGCAAAATTATTCTATCACTGAGATTTGAGCGTTCTGTGTGAATATTGTTTGGAAATGGAAAACAAAAATATATAAATTAATTAGTTTATTAACAAATAAATAAATTAACATGTATAGATGGCAGTCGGCCATTGTGTAACTTGAGAAGTGATAGGAATATTGGTAAAAAAAAGATTGTGGAAGCGTCGTATGGACACGATGGCCTGGATATTGGAAAGGATATCGCATTAGACATTTATACACATGCCTACTTACCTAGATTAGCAAATAAACACAGTTGTTTACTTAGAGTCATTAGTATAACATTTCCATAGATTGTGATTATAAGGATTGAAGTCTGGAAGTAGTCAGTGGGTGCTTGGGAAAAGCATTTGGACAGTTTGGCTGTACGTAGGAGGAGACATGTGAGGTAGGTGCCATTGGGATGTAGCATGTTCCTATGTAGGACTAGTTTAGGAAAATGGATGGACACTTTCACTTGAGACATATTACATTTATAATGCATTCATAGTTTGTCCTAGTGCTGCTCCTTGGTAGTCAGCTCATCAAACAGCAGAGTCGGGCCTCGCCTCATGTTTTGCATGCAACATGATCGTTGGCACACAGAAATTCTAAATATATTTACTTAGCCGGAGCGATGTGTAAATGCGAGTACCTAAGTTAAGTAGGAGGAGAGAAAGAGAGGAGAGGGAAAGGAAGGAGCCTCGTTATTATTAGAAGAGAGAGAGAGAGAGAGAAAGCGAGGATGCATGCACTAGCAACTACGAGCATTTATCGCATGCACTTTCTGTAATAAAATTCGTTTTCATTGTATTGTAGTGTGGAGGGCGAGTAGTTGGTCCGTACTAACTAATCGTAAGTAGATATACATGTTTGTACTTCCATTTCATTATCTTATCTAGCAGATGGTTTTCCGTGCGTGTTTGAATCCGAGCCCGTCTCGTCTCCTAGCTCCGGCAACGAACTTCGAACGGCAAGGAAAAGGAAATTAGCTAAGCTATTGTAGCCGTTTGCTCGACTAGCAGTAGCGGTTGAGTTGCCCAACAGCCAGCCGTCTCCGGGCATCTATGCAAAATATGTTGAGTTTAACTGTTGGTTATCCCCGCCTAACGGCAGAGACCTAGCCTTACTCTCTCCGTTTCAAAAAGAGCAAAGGCGAAAAATTAAGAGACAAGATTATGAATGAGGATTAATGTGAGTTTGCACAAGGGCGCAATGAGGGAAGACTAATGAGAGGTGTTTACCATTGACGTCTTAATTAATGAATCGTTGGTGAGTTCAATAGGAATAGTTGGCATACTTTCAGCTCTCGTCTCAAACCTTGAGGAGTGGAATGGTAGGGCCCGGCCTGTTTTCTCTCCCATCGCATCACTCTTAAGTAAGCAATAGTTCATCACCAGCTCCTCTTTCTCTCTCTCTCTCTCTCTCCGTCTTATGTTACTCTGTCTTAGTTCCCCTGTCTATGCACACACACCAGTCAATGCAATCCAATGCAATCTAAATATGGAACGGCTCTCTTTCTCTCTGTCCCGTCTATAAAGAGCTGAGTTTGTGGAAACCATTAAGATCTCAAGAAAGGAAGGAGCAACTACGAGATAACAGAAAAGTTGGAGAAAGTGGGCAAAAGTAGACTAACAAGTAAGTAGGCATATAGCAAGATGCTTTTCTCCTGAAAGGCTCCATTATATAGCAAGTTGCACAGCTACCTACCTCCCCGCTCCTCGCTCTCTGGCCGCAGAAACCCAAGGAGTTGGTTACAACTAATGCTACAGTTTTCCTTGCTAGCATAACATCAGTTAGTTTACAGTGCCTTTCTTCTCCCTACTTTAAAGAAACTGCCAGAGTAAACCCGCTAGACAAAGTATTATTATTGTGATTCTAAGCTAGGGGTTAGGCTCTAACCGTTATACCAAACTGTCACTGTTACGGCATGCGGAACAATATCACCTATTTAACTATCTCCATACAGGACACACTAGACCTATACTTAGCCATAGCCTCCTCTACTGACAAAACGTCAATCCTGCTATTACTAATGCAAATATCTACCTACCTACTAATCGTAAGCAGCACAAATTCTGCTGGCTGGGGTGATTTCTTTACCTAAGTAGTAGCTACTACCTTGCCCTAACTACCCACGTTACCTGCCCACATACAGGGTACTTTAAATTCTAACCGCCACTTCCACACTACCGACACTCACAACTCACTTACGCTCTCATTGCCATACTAACTCCTCCAAGATGCCACCAATAAGCCCATCAACTCAAACTTTATTCCGTGCACATTCCAAACAGAAAAATCAAAACCACGGAAATTCATTTTTCTAATCCTATTAGTAAAGTTTCTAATATTAAATAAAAATGGTTAACTGTGTGTCTTCATCAGCAGCAGCAGAAATTTAGTATTTGCAAGTAATTGGGTTGCATTGCTTATTCCTGAATTTTTATGCATTCATATTATAACTTGAAACTCATTTAAGAGCAGTTTTAGCTAAAACTAGTAATTTCAGTTTTTAATTAGTCAGGTACTAATAAGAAACGGAATAATTTTTTTCTGTTACGTACGTATACCACCCTGTACATGCTTTAGACATGAAGGTAAGTAGGTTTTTTTCTCATCTGCAGTCTTGCAGCACAGTTCATAAAAGAAAACTATCTGTATGACCATTACTTACCTATGCTCATACAAATAATAATATTATTTAATGCACTTGACGGAAATGCCCTTTATATGTATGATGGAAAAAGTAAATGATACTTTGAGAAAATTAGATCCAGTCCACTATGTATATACGATAAGATTCAGATATATAAACAAATGGCAAGGAATGTAGGTACAATATTTACAATAACTCACGACAATGGTATTACCATGCCAATTGTCTTCATAATTCTCGTCAATTTTATTGTGTACTGCATAATCTTGTTATTTATGTATTTATTTATATTTATACTCGATTTATATTCCCTAGATAACTAATACTAGAAGCAAATGTAGTCTGAATCATGATCTGTTCCTGATATGATATTTCTGATTTCTTCGCAGAGTTTCGCATCCAACGTCACCGTCATTTCCTATGCTCCTGGGATTTGCTTGTAGAAACCTACACTGCAAAAAATTCTACTTTTATATATGAGTAAAAAAGGGTTCTCAACAAAATCCTTTTGCTAAAATGAATTCTTACATAATATTTCGTATTCCTAATCAGAATCTCCACGGAATTATTACACTGCAATACAGATAGCATTTCTGATCTTCTTAAAATTGAGCGAGTAAAATTTAAATTTTCCTGAAAAGTTAGTTACTACCTACTTAAGAAGAATAATAGTAAGAATTATTGGAAGAGAATGGTCTTCTATGTCTTGGAAATCATAGGAGTAATGAACATATAATTTCTGTTTGGTGGAAAAGTTTTTTATATTTTATTTGAAGAGGCGGAAGGATAGAGAGGCTATAGGTAGCAGTAGGTGTTCTATTTATGTAGGCATTCATGGAGAAACAATTGGAACCTGTATGATCATTGAAGTCGGGCTATAAGGGAAGAGAAGCGAGGAAGCGGCTAGAATTCTAGTGAAGGCAGCAAGTGAGTCAGGGTCTTTTGAATGGTGTCATAGATGAAAGAACCGAAAGAAAAGACGGGAATGTTGTCAGGCGAAAGCGGGAGTTCGAAAGTGGAGAGCTGACGGCAGAGGGGAAGGGAGAGTGGAGGATGAGAAGAAAAAGAAGTCGAGAAATGCGAGTGTCTGCTTGCGTTGGAAGATCGTGGCTCCTTGGGTTCCTTCGCTTGGCGTCTACGCTGCCTCCGGGCCTTGGTGTCGGGAGAAAGGAAAAGAGAGAAAGAGAGAGTGGCTGGTGTTGCATTCGTTGGTGGCCGAGGCTAAGGCTATACAGGGAAGTCAAGAGCAGTGACATGACATGACGTAGCTGGAGCATAGCGGGACAATAAGCAAGGATGCCCACCCGTCTGCTCTAGATGTCTATCTGTATAGAGGGGCACAGAAAGGTATTTCGGGAGAGAGTTATAAGAAGCAGGGCCGATATGGCTGGCAGTGTGTAGTGCATTGCAAGGCAGGCCGTGTGCGTGTGTGTGGCTGTTGGAGAAGGCCGTGGTGGAGTGGAGGCAGAAGCCGTGGCCGTAGCAGGAGAGCGAGGCAAAGGGTAAGGGAGAGCGTGCGTCTTCCAGTCCTCCATGTTCAGTTCCTCGGTGGCTCGATTCTTGTGCTAGAATGACTCTCTCTCTCTCTCTCTCGCACACACACACAGCAGAGAGAGAGAGAGAGAGTGTAAGTTTGTCTCCAGCTTTCTCGTGTGTCGAGGCCGGAGAAGGAAGCTGGCGGGTGAAAGTATGCTAGAAACCTTTTTAAGCCCTCAGTAAAGGGCGCGATGCAAACCAGGTGTGGCATCTCCCAACCTCTCGCTCTCTCTCGCTCTCGTCTGGCTGGCTGAGTTCCTCTGGACTTTCGCCTCACTTCGCCTTTCCCCTCGCTTCACGTCCCAACACTACCGACGTCTGCACTGACTCTGCTTAGCTAGCTTTCTCCCGTCTTACCGCACCACAACCACCACCACACAACAGAGCTCTCTCCTCTCTCTCTCTCTCTCCCACTCTGCACTAGACTCCTTACTCTTACTACTACTACTACTCCTACTAGCACTGCTGCTCCTACTACTACTCCTACTCCTACTACTCCTACTACCACTACTACTCTCTTTTTCTCTCGTTCACGTTGTACATGCAACGGAGCCTGCCTGACTTACATTCACGTTGCATTTTGCATTAGCACAAGCAGTGGACTGACTCCGTGGCACTACATCAGTGCTAGATACATACAAGAGAGAGGCCTAGGTGCATAGGTAGATTCCTATAGCTGTGCTCGTGCTTTGGATAGGATTGGAGGTGAACGTGAAGAAGGCGTCTTTCTTTGCCTTAACTCAGCTCCGTAGATGCTAGCTCTACTTTTCCGCCTTGTTCCTATTCCACGAATGTCTATGTCAGTTTGAGCGTCCTATGATTCCATGGCCAGTATGAAATAGACAGAAAGGTTAGCTCCACTTACGTAGACTTCTCTACTTCTCTCCGTATGTGTGTGTTGTACTTTGGATGTATGAATGTATGTATGTTCTCTGTCTAAATAGCAATAGAGGTGCACTTGGACTACAATGCAATGCTCTAGATTTGGACGTGAAAGCTCTGCGAAGCTCTGGCGAGTCTTAAAAGGAAAGCAGACTGGTGTGACTTGTACTAGGACAGCCGAAGTCGATGCTGCTATATAGACACGGCGAACAGGAGCAGGAACTGGACTTTGTTCTCACAACTGCCGTCCTTAGCTGCGGACAATAATTTCGGTGGAGAGTGTGCATAGCACACAGCCCGCTAATAGCATCAAGTCTGTCTGCCTATGTATGAGTCCCCAGGAGCTCCTTCCTACTCCTGGCCATGCATATCCAGGAGGAGTAGGTAAAAGTGGCTGTTCTGCTGTTTCTCTGGCTTATTTCTCCAGTTGCTCCTACGCTCGCTCTACACAGCCTATACGTAGAGAGGCACGAAGTGCAGAGTTGGATTTCTCTGTGTGCCCTGCCACGTCTCCGTCTCTTCTCCGCTCACTCCGTTTGCGTTGGGACAAAGAGCGGGTAGTTTGTCGGCTCTGTCTCCATTGGACTTTGTTGATGAAGTGCAGAGACGGAAGGAATCCGCACAAGACGCTCAGTGCTCATATTAGACAAGGACGAAGAGACGGACGGACGAGGGAGGAAAAATATCGCGGGACGTTGACGAGGGGACAGTCGACAGTAGATCTTTAGCGCGAGGACTACGACGCTTCATCCTATTGATTTTATCTGACTTATCTGCTCCGTACACACGCTGGGTGTACATCTATTGTAGGTTGTCATTGAGAGGAGTGAAGTTACTTAGTGGCACTGGGCCTAACAAAGCGAGCCTCTTCCCTGCGACTCACTTACCAAGATTTCACTTCCCATTGCCACATACTTGAGAGAGTTAAGTAAGATATTAGATTCCCGGCTCTGCTCTGCTCTGCGACCACTGTCTGTTGGCGGAGGCAAGAGTGCCACTGAGCAGCTCTCTCTCTCTCAGTTTCCACACACTCTCCTTCTAGTTCGCTTCCATCCTGCAGCCTAGCCAAACGACTCGGGAAACAGTCAAGAAGAAAGCAAGTGAGGGTTCTCGCATTCCCCCGCCAAAAAGCCTGCCCCGTCCCGCCGTTAGTAAACACGTAGAAAATAGCATTTTCCTTTCTCCCCTTTTCGTTCCACTGTTTTCTATCCCTCGGCACGTCTCCCACTCCAAATATCACCAAATCTTGTTCTTGTTCTTCTTCAGCAAATGTGATGTGAGTGTGTGAATGTGTCCACGTTCAGTTGAACACAATGGTGAAATAGAGTAAGGTTCCTATTGTTATCTCTTCGTAGTCACTCTGTCCACTTTTGTGCTCGTCGACTGTCACACAGAATCATCTGTGGTCGCATCACCGACGGATTAGCCACGTTACGTAGTAAGTAGCTTCATCCGTTCTTCTGTGTCCACTCACTTTCTGATTTGTGGCTGGACAGGAGTCAGTCTCTCTGTTTACTCATGACCCTCGATGGAGATCTAAGTGAAGGACTCTCAGACAGTTGTGCATGTACTTAGCACATAAGCAATCCGTCAGCAACTGCTCCTGCTAACCATCTCATGAATTCTTACTCGCGCCCTGGGAATTTAACTCACATAATAATAACAAACACACACACACTCTGTGTCTCCTAAAAATTCCAACCAGTCAACAATATTCAAGAGAGAGTTGCCCGTCTCCTCCAGTGAACCTCTCCCATCATCCCACAATTTCTCCATCTCTCTCTCTCTCTGACCAGTTCAAATATTTCTCTCCAGAGTTTCGTGCACTTGTCACTTACAAAGAGAAGAGTTTATAGCATGACAATCGTCGTCAGTGTCTTTTCCCAGATTCCCTCTTCTCGTTCACATAGGATTTCTCAATCTCCAGTGCTCTGTGATTTGGCAACAACTGCAGACGGCAGAAATTTCCATCGACTAACCGCATCCTCAAATCTGTGTACAGCGAGGAAGAGCAAGCCGACTTTCAGCTCCTCTGAGACTTTGGTCACCTCACATTATTACAATTCCTCTAATAATATGTGCTAGCATTTATGAATTGAATGTGAGCCCAATCTCAGTATGTTTGGAGGCCTTAAAAGTCACAGTTTATCCAAGCTTGCCCTCTCCAAATTCCTTTCTCAAAGCATGTAAGCCTTTACTCTCATTTAAATTTGTATATTCTCTCATTTATATATCACACTCATTCGTCACTCACCGAGTCAAACTAAATGTAAATACGTACTAACCTCTCTAAGAATTTAATAATACATCTTGTGTGTGTCTGTGTGTGTGGATCAATCTATTCCTTGACTACTTTTAGCCATGAGTTCTTGATAGGAGGGACTATACACAGTTGTCCAATCTTTTATGGTGCAAGTGCAACTTATTTGCATATCTGACAACAAGTTACTTTTTGCGGACTTTTTTTTAGTTTTAGAGTCAATGAGTAGTAGTACTGCGTCGTGCACAAAATTGCCGGTGTACCATACTTTATAAGTTTATATCTGTCTATCTATTAGCAAGCTAAATTATATACTAATAATGTGTAACGATGTATTTAGAGTATACGGTACTAACTCTGAGTCACTACTATGCTAACAGCGTTACAAGAACCTAGTACAGCCTCATTAGACTGTACAGAGTATTTTATTATTATTGCCTTGTACCTTGTTGGTTGCCTGTACCTCCAACGGAACAGCACTCCATTACGGATATGTTCTTCTGCCATAGCTCTATATCGTAAGTAATCCTCCTACTAACAAACCATGGCGTTGACTCTTCATGTTCTGTGCTGCAGTAGATAACTCATTGTGTGTAACAACTAACAAAGCTCAGCTTTTGATAACTGCTACTTACTCAAGGTGATTTACTTACGGGGAAAGGTTACTACCATGTCGCTTCTACCTAATGAAAAAGTGACAGAGATAGGACAACTCACCGTCACCTCTACAGACATACATGTAGCTACACAAAAGAGAAACTACGTCCATTGCTCAACTTTCTCTGCTCATCCATTCCAACAAATATCAACGGGCCATTCCAATAGCATTCTATTAATCCAGAGCAGTCTCTCTATCACGACATACTTACTTAATGCTTTAGTTAGAGTTACAGGGATACTTAAAAACAACGTGAAGGAAAGGAGCGGCGGAGAAAGCAGAGAGCACTTTTCCCTTTTATTCTACCAGATTGGTCATTGCTCATTGTCAGAATTACTATAATAGGGCCGCTTAGTCACAGTCAGGACTAACGTACGTACATAGGATGTCCTGAGCAAAGACAACTTCCAGCCTACCAATTTCTCCAAACGTAGATTATAGGAGGATGGCGAATATTCCGCAGAGATCGAACTCCTATTGCTGACTGTGCAACTTTGACTAGTAGTCAGTGATGCTGTGAGCCTCTCTCTCTCTCTCTCTCTCTGTCTCCCATCCACTGTCGAAACTGTCGTGCAGTGAGCTGATAGATGCCCGATATTTCTATTCACGTCAATCCCATCTGCTGAAAGGATCAACGCTGTGCCCCGCCTCCTATAACACACTTGAAATCTTCTGTACATCGATAATAAATGACTGAGAGGACATCATATGTGTCACAGAGCTGACACCATTCCAGCCCTCTTAGCTTCAACACTACTCTTAACACGAAAATGTTACCAGAGTGCACACACAAAGCATCGTGAGACTTATACATACACAAGTAGGTACACACATTATAGATTGCAATCATGTCAAGTACCTAGCCATTCTTTTCCCCATTTTCACAAATATCTCCCACCATTCTCATCATCATACTCAAGACTATGAGCTGAGGAGGACGACGACGACGACGAAGACGACGTCGAGCGTATTTCACAAGCTATATAGACACAGGGCCATCAACAGTCACATTTAATAGTACTACGACGACTAATATCCGTCCACTGCTCTTTCTCCTCCATAACGTCAGCTCAAGTAACGAGTGTCTCAGAACTATATGGCTCCTCCACTAAAGAACTCGCTCAAGGATGGCCTATTTATATAGTGGTGGGTAGGAGGTGTGTACAAAGAGATAATAATGTTATGTAACTACATTTTCTACATATCACACTCACTACTACATGGCCATGTGTTCATCCTTTTCTAATCGAACACTATAGAGATATAGCGCTATAAGTACGAGTGGTTGAGTAGTAGGAGTAGCCGTCTGTCTACTCCCTTTACAACATTCTCTCGCTAACTTCTGAAAACTATTTTGTGAGAGGAAAGAGAGAGAGAAAACTCTCTCTTCCACTTATCGGGTTGTGTATGTAGGAAAAGGTGAAATTATAGGCATGTCTGTCGGTAGCCGTACATATGGTCACTGGATATACGTACGTCGTCGTGGGTCGGGTACCTTTTTTCAGGATTCTTCTATTCCGCAAGGACTGGCTGTAGCAGAAGGCTTAGGAAATGGTACACACCCGAGAAACGGCGTCATAAACATTTTCACGAGAATTTTTGCCACTCACAATCATCATCAGTTCAGCTCTTGCAAATCTCTATCTGTACAGGGATAGGTGGTCGGGAGTCTCCTTTTCCGCTTACCTACTCTATCATTTCTTTTGGTTTGGCCAGTGAATGGCCTCCGTAAATAGCAGTAACTACTGGTTCAATGCAATCCACTGCACAGAAAATGTTCCTTTCGCAAAAATGTAATAATCCATAATCGCTCATCATATTTATCACCCTTGGCACACTGAGGATAGTTGAGCTGTGCTTAGGCACGGCCAAGTACATCTTACACACACACTACAGAGCGGAGTGTCTGTGTCTGCTGCCTCCTTCCGTTTAGCTCAGTGGAGTTCAGCTCAGGTCAAAGCTACTTATGTATTGTTAGCTGCTTACGTGCAGATGTCTGCATTGCTGTTTTATACGATGACATCAGATGAAAGAGCCTATTCAAAGTAGATTTCCATTCCAAGTTTATCAGCGTGCGGACATTGTGCAGATAGTTATGAAAACAGGGAGTCGTGCTAATATTCTGTTTGGATTACCATCACCGCCAGTTCAGGTATTAACTATATCCACGCTCACCCACTCATTCACTTAACTCCATTCCTCTATTAAATAAACACATATTCTCTCTCTCACTCTCTCCTCCTATGTTTTTATACCTTCAACCGCTCGACTTCTAAAACTGTTGACATGATCCAATTTCTGAGCTATTTAATATAAATGCGAACGAGATCCGACGCATAAGCACACCTATAATACTGTTAAAATGATTTACCTTTCGTGCGGGCCGCCCCTGGCATAGGATTACTTACTCCACTCTACATCCAAACTACAATAGTTTCTATGCCGGCTTCGAAAAATTTCACCTACTCTCTTCTATCTCGTTCCACTCAATCCATATGACTGCACAGAATAGGCACTGCTCGCTACCTAATGTACATCTTACTCTCTCAGTCGCTCTACTTTACTCCCCTTTCCAAAACCGAATGCTCACAAACAAACAGCCGACATATGGTTGACTTTGTGGCAGATTGGAAGCTTCCAGGAAATGTCACTATCACGACATGGATGGTTATACTCATTCACCATTCACTAATTTGTTGGAAAATAGAATTAAAATCCTCGTAACCGTCACATGCTTTACTTACAGCAATGACTCTCACAATCGAATTTCATCTGCTAACTTTGATTAATGTTTATTTAATAAGTGTAACCCAAGGTTTGAACTCTGCAACTATTCCATTTCGGAACTTTTAAACCCAAGTCAAAGCTATGTCAATATTATTATGACAAGATGATAACAGTAAAATCCTACAAAAATTTTTATTAACAATAATATTTAATACATTTTATTTTCTGTTATGGAAATTGTAAATTACTGACCCATTCAGAGATTCATTTATTAGCAAAGTTTAGTGCAATATAAAACGTTTGGTTTGCGGACGCATCTGTTGTTTCTTCGCCAATTACAAATAAAATACATAAATGTTACAAATAGAAATGTTCTATTAGCACACCCGTTAAGTAATATACTGTAGCATGAATTTTCGGTTATTACGTATTGAAAAACGTAAATGTCGGCTGCCTATGGTTAGAGATTCGAGTGTATTGGGGGTAGAGCTGCTGTTGGGAAGAAGAATGCAGTAGAGTGCCATAGAGGCAGAAAACAATTTAATATAGGGCTCATCAGTTTGCCTCTTTGGTGAAATATTTCGTTAATAGCTTTCAAAGGCTCATTATTATAGGGAGAGAAGGGAATTTTCTCTCTGGCTCTAATGCTGCACTTTTGTCGTAAAGATCTCTTCCACAATCCATATACTTGGAAATAATTACATTGTTCTTGTGCTAAACATAAGTGAAGTATATTAAACAAAGTAATTTCAGTTCAGCTGCTCCTCTTATTTATTACGTACTGCGTATAAATATACACTGTTCCTCTTTTAGCCTTTCTTTTCTGAAACGGCTCAACACACCTAACGACGACTAACAACTAACAAGGAAGGAACACAGAGCAGACGTACTTATATATTTGTGGAGAAAGAAGAAGTCTGTTGAGATGGCAAGAGCCTGTAGCTACACTATAATTTATTGCTCTTCCTGAACCTGATTTATTCTCTCTTTAGTAAATAACATTTTTCATAATGATGTACATGGATAATTTGAAGCAGTGAAACGAATGCAAAAATCCATTGTTCTTTTGTTTTGCATGGACTTACATGGTTTGAGCCGTGGCAGAGCTAGGACTAAAGGATTTCTAGGATAAGAAAGATGGAGATAATACATATACTAAGTGGCGAATGTTATTTCTTGGCCATTAGAAAAGGGATCTATGGCTATATATACGTACTTAACATTAAATTGAGATGATTACTACAATAGGAGTTCTTTGGCTCGTCGTTATTCACAGTTATTCATGTGGATCTCTTGCGAGCCTTCCTCCATTAAAGTTAATATGATTTTACATATAGTATTGTAGTTAGCAGTGAATTGTGAGGAGAGAGAATTTGTGAGAAATAATGGAGATAGCTGCTCTGGAGTCATTGTATGTAATACATACACTTGACTGGCGATGAGTGGGTGAAGAAAGCTGAAGATTGATGCTGAGTGAGGTTCGACGCTTGAGCTGGATAAAAATTCCTCGACTATATCTCCCGACTTTTGAGTATTTTCGAGTAGGCTATGAATTTGAAGAGGAGTAATAGTAGTACTCTGCCAGACTCCCAAATCTGAGCTTGAAGAATGCATGCAAACAAAGGTTAGAGGAGGAGGGAATAAAATACAAGTCTGCAGTGGCACGGCGAGAGTAATGAATGCCATAGAAATATTTGAGAAGAACGGAAGGAAAGGGAAAGGCTGACGGGTTGGTTCGAGCCTAGTCACAATGAGACAGCGAAGCAAGGCAAAGCAGACATAAATAAATTGAGTGGAGAGAAAGCAATGGAGAAAGGATGTTAGTACATACACAGATATGTATGTATGGATGTTCCAACAAAAAGAGTAAGTAGAGCGTAGCTTAGTCATCACAAGTGAAGTCAGACATCAGAAGGAGATGGTGGTAGGCAGGACTTAGGGACTTTCGTTGTGCCAGGGAATTCTCCAGCAATAGACTGCTACTTTGTACAGGCGAAACAGAAGGGCAGTGGTGGTTAAAGTTAGTTAGTTAGTTGAACTGCTGAGGAGAGAGAGAGAGAGAGAGAGAGAGGAAAGAAAGAAGAAGGTCGAGAATACTCAAGAGTCAAAGGGGCTCTTCAACTCAGATCTTTTAAGCTTAGGTGCTAGCAGCACTTGGCATGTAGCGAACTAAAAGTAAATATCCCTTGACATAATGAAGTAGACTTGATATAATGAGAACTTTGAATTAGATGACGTGACATTATCTCCTGAATTGTCTTGTTCAGCCTCTTCAGATACACCCGCAGCTTAGACTCATTAAATTGGCATTAACTTGTAATTGTATTAGCATTTAACTGAGCTAGCTATTGATACTTGTGTTTTTCACAAATGAAAATAAGATCTCGGTCCACATTCTAACTAAGTCAGTAGCTAGTGTATAAGTATGGGAAGGGAAGGAGTATGTAGTTTGGAAGGTATCTGTGCTCGAATCAAAACTCTGTCTGGCCATAATCCCAGCATCAAATCACCCTTCGGGAAATAGAGAAACAGAATATGGATAATAAAATAAGTGTTAGGCCCATTTGTTGCCAATTTAATGAGAGAGCGGGGAGTGTGGTGCTTAGGTTTTTTATTGTCATTGTTATAGAGGAGGCTTAGTTTGAGATTGATAGGTTGGGACGGAGGAAGGGACGGCAACTGGTGTACTCACTCACTACTGCTCACTCTCCTGCAGTTAGCATCTGGCTCCATCAAATCACATTTCATTGTATACATCATATCCCATTAGAGAACTGTCTGCTAATGTCCCTGTCTCTCTCTCGTGATCTTCTCACAGTTCCAGCGGAAGACAGGACACGAGAAAAGTATTCCAGGGGCTTACTGCTTTCTCTTGTACAACATTTATTTATATCTGCCACATTGCATAGCCTAATGGTCATGTGTCTCCCTGCACTTTCTCCACTATCGCAGATCCCTATCTTTTGGGACATACGGGAGAAATGGATAGAGTCTGGACACAATGAGGTGGAAGGAACAATGTAGACACACATGGACGTTAGTGCTGGAAGGATGTCAGCCACAGAGATGATAGACATCGGGGAAAGTGGAGTAAGTATCGCAAGCAAGCGACAATGACTTTCTCCCGTAGGTTGAATGCCAGGAGAAAGGCGGGTGAGGATAAGGAAGGGGATAGCCAAGGCAGATAGCGGAAGTTCTTCACAGCCTCCTCAAGGCTTAATGCTGGCAAGGCAACTCGACTGTGTCTAAGCCCGTGGAATTACGACGAGAATTTTACGAGTGTTCACTTGAACAGGAGGACGGAGTCGCTCCAAAGACTTTCCCTTCCTCACCAACACGAGCACAATGTTCGCCACAGCCACCGCCTTCTTGACTCCTCAAGTGTTT
The DNA here is from genome assembly GCA_009936455.2 of Tomocerus minor. Taxonomy (NCBI): domain Eukaryota; kingdom Metazoa; phylum Arthropoda; class Collembola; order Entomobryomorpha; family Tomoceridae; genus Tomocerus; species Tomocerus minor. Next base: position 1,416,548 of record JAAAYG020000009.1, read on the forward strand.
TGTGGGCCAAGAGGAAGTGGAGACAAGGAGTAAGAGCAGTCGAGAGGAAGATATTACTCCTTTTAAACACAAATTCCCTTCCTACTTAATGTTTACATATTTAGACATGTACACAGAGCACTTCTTCAACTCGACTCCACCTATTAGCACTCCCAGACAAATCTACCTCTCAGGCACACTCATCCACCCAAATACCTACCCACTCTATTTAGACAGCTTTTCTCTGAGCAGAAAAAACATTTACACCCACATCTCAAACATTCCCAATTGTCATGTGGGCAAATGCAATTCAATATCCTTATTGTGACTAGACAGTCTCCTCGACTCTACTCCGAGACACTTGTCAATTAACTCCCTACAACAACAATTTACAAAAAAGACAAGTAACTATTTACGACAAGTCTGATTGTGAACGACTCTTGTATTTTAGCCTATTTTCTGCCAAAGGAAAGCTCGACGGCGTCAGTGGCCTAACAGAAAAACACATTTATTTTTACCCCCCTGTTTTTGATACAATTTAATTGTATTTTGACTGCAAAAGTCCAATGCTCTTTGGGATACATTCCAAAATGCTTTAATACAAAGGCACTTAAGTACGAGGCAAATCATTTGGCCAAATGCTTTGCGAAGATTAGCTCCTCGCTACCCATATTAATACGTACCAGTTACAGTTGCAGCTTTACGCTACTTTTCGCGCTTGACGGAACAAGGCATTACGTATTAAGCCAAATCAGCTTTCACGCTCAATTGCTCCGTGACAAATATCAAAATTTATTGATTAACCACGTAAAAATCTCGCGGATAAGAACGTTGGCTATTACATTCCCTTAAAATTATTTATTTCTACAAATATTAGCGCACAAATTCTCCTGACAATCAGTATAGATGACATAAATGACACAATACATAATCCATTCTTCTTCCTGTCACAAAAATTTGTCCATTCTACCAAAGTCATCAACGCTATCGATGTAAAAGTGTAGGTAGTTTCTTCAACTAGCGACACGAACATTTAGTATTCGCAATATGGCTTTGGTGGTAGTTAGGTAAACTTATAAGTTGGGCTTTTGACAAGAACAAAGATTAAGAACCTGGCGAGTAAGATATGTGTCATGTACGTTTAAAAATACTCAATTAATTACTTTTAATGAAAATTCGTTTGTTCAATGTCTTTTGTTAAATTTCGTAGATGCTTCATTTACACTAAATTATTTCTAGTAAGGTACCTACATGACAACAGAAGTTGAAAGTTTTTGTATTGCAGAACTTGTTCGTTTCTCTGACTGAAAAGCTGACTGTAAATACTTTTAATGGATTAGTTTTTTATGAAGGTAATAATATATCAAGCCCATATATAGAACAAATTAACAACGCTCGTAGGTATCTGTAGAAAATGTAATTAACTTTTATTTCGACCACATTACACCACATCTTGGAATATAAAACTCAGTCTCTTGTTGGCTAAGCTGCTTAGGTACATAGCTATTTGTGGATGAATTGGGGTTAGTGAAGTATAAATTCTAACATAAATTGTTTGTACATTTCATTAGAGATAATGAAAACAGATCTAAAAATAAATGTCTGTCTAAAAAAAGACACATAGGGAGTGGAAACTAGATTATCTATCTTGTTTATCGTTCTAATTCTTAAGTCCTACATTTGTAGATAACTGAATTACTTGCAATTTTCTGTAGATGGTTGTATTTGTTTACGAAAACAAAGGAAAGGGGATTGGAGGAAATAAAATTAAAAGAACATTATGGCAGTCAGTCAGTCAGTATGTATTTGATAGTGTTTGTTCTGAGTCTAGCCACTGCCATTTGCTCAGGAAGTGTGTCAATCTTTTATGTGTAGCAGCCGTAGAAAATGAAGTATTTTTTTACAATTAACAAGGCATGAAGAATGTAATATTTCTTGTTTTCGTGTGGTGACTGTGTCCTAAAATCCGTTGGTGAGTAGGAAAGGATTTTATTTTGGAAGCTTGTGGGCTCTGCGTTGGGTCAGTTATATTTCCAAAGGAGACGTAATAGAGCAGACGGAATCAGTGAATGGAATAAGCCGACTTAGCGGAATCCTCATTGTCCACACATTTCGAACATAATAGATATACACAAGTAGGGACTAATGTATTTGCACAGGGCGTCATTACGCCTTGTTCGAGTGTGATATTATGAAAGTGACTAGGTAGACTACTGAGGAATACTTGTTGATGTTTTGACCTGAAAAGAGGCGGCGAGTATGGCGACTATCCCAGCTCAAAGACTTATGGCATCACTTTCCTCCTAAGTTTTGTTTGTAGACTCACAGGCAAGAGAAACGGAGCCAAGAGTTGCAAGAAAGTAATAGGGACGATAAGCCGCAGTAAGGGAAAGCAAACCAAGCTTAAAATTGTGGCATTAGTCTTAGTCTGGCTGGGCCCACTCCATCCACCTCCTCCACCGAATAGCACACTCAAGAGCTACAGCCTAGGCAATGCTATCAAATTATGTGATTTGATTAAACCAAAGGAATTTAATGAAACTTTATTGCGTAGAAACTTTTTACAGCAACTTTTTCCGAGATCCATGCCCAATGTGACAACTTACTCTAGAGCCTTTCCCCAACTTTTTTACCTTTACATCTGTTCAAATAAAATCAGGTTATAGAAACAGAAGGCTTGTAATTGTAATCCTGATTGGCCAGAGCTCTAAATTAATTTTTTCGAAATAGGCAAAACTATTATTGTAAAATCATGGCTCAACTTCAATGCCTATACTATATTCTTACTATGACTATATTAACTTTGATTGTTATTAGAATGTTGCGTTTGTAGTTATAAGATTTCTTCTGTATTTTTGAGCATTTAGCTCAAGTATTCAATTACTTTTTCTGGTACGCAACAGAAATAAAACAAAGGGCAAGAAAAAAAGCTGGCTTCCTGTGCAATAGTCAAATCACACATTCTAACGTGTGTAGCCGTGTTGAATTGACAGAAGGAAAACGGTAAACATCACGTGGGCAACATTTTGTCAAACATCTGTTTGCCATTATTCGTGGTGGCAGACGGAGTTTACATTGATGAAGGAGTCTAGTTTATCAAAGGAAAATGCTCACTGCTAAACATGTAGCTATTTGGCTCGGAAATAAAAGAATATCAGGAAATGGGTTACTGTAACAGTTCTAAGAGGAAAGTAAATAAAGCCGTGGCTGAAGCCTGTGGAAATAAAGAGTGCCTCCAGAAGAAAGGGAAATATTTATTGAGAAAGCTTAGAAAAAGAGTAGTTTGGA
>JAAAYG020000009.1:1426817-1458483 GCA_009936455.2 Tomocerus minor
AAAGGCGCCAATTTTCTGCTGGGAGTAAGCCAAATTCTTTCGGCTGGATTCGGTTGGTAATTTCTATGTGGGTACTCCATCCACAAAACAGCCAACCCCCAACCAAAAACTAATGTCAAGTCCGTACACACGAACATGGCTTTTCTATGTAACTATATCGTTCACTCTCTCAAATATTTTTACTATCTCCATGATTATTTGAGCAGGGAAGAAAAGTTTTCATCCTTTCTCTTCATATATTATTCCCTGCATCAATTTTCCTCGACTTTTCACTCGCATTCAAGAAAACTTTTTGATATTTACAAAAAATAACTTGCAGTTCTAAACTTTGCAAACATTAGAGTTCGACATTGAGAAAAACTATAATTAGAGATCATTATTTTACATAAACATTACATTTTAATTAATAGAGATGTCTGATTGTGAAGAATGAAGTAGTGTGGTGCGTCCGTCGTGTCCTAATTTTTTTTCGTTAGTTTTGATGTTAGTAATAGGTGGCGGGTGCACATAGTTGGAATGATGCGTATTAGTAAATATTGAGATACTATAAAAGCCACATTCACTCTCTCTTTCTCTCGCCACTTAACGGAAATAGAGTTAAAATTGACTTTTTTATTTACTACAACTCATGAGAGTTCAACTAACAATAACAGCCAAGCAGAGACATGAACAATTCTCAGTTACATGAAGCACATAGAACGAGACAGAGAGAGAGAGAGAGAAAAATGTAAGAGGAACATGCTCTCAAAAGTGTCAATCAAAAAGCCAATCCTTGTATAGTATGTACATATACTACTAGCCTTTTACCTTCTGTAATATCTAAAGCTGATCTGTCACCCACTCGTCGTCTCACGGGGACTTCTTCGAAAGGGCCTATGTGTACAACATCATTATTCTCATGTAGATTGAAATACAAAATTCACATTTACCGTAAAGAAAAGATTGCCGCTTTTCTCTTAAGACTTTACAAGCAATAGGTAGCCATAAATGCAATGTAACTCCACAAGAATTACAAAGAAAAAAAAGCAATAAATCAAGCTCACACACTCAATCAAAGATTACGTAAACTTTTGCATTCACTGAATTAAAAGTAACGACTGAAATATTGTTCCTTAATTCAAGGCAAGTAGGTAAAAAATATCCTTTGCAAATCAGCATTCCATGTTTAGAGAGCGACAAACCTTTATGAGATATAGAAGTGCTTTATGGATGATAGGACAAGACGCCAATGATAACAATTGTCGTTGAAATTGTAAAACATAGTAATATTGTGGATGCACCAAGAGAGTAAATGATCTATTTACTAAGTATACTAAGTATATAGATAGAAAAGTCATAGAAAATAGAGATAAAGAGTAAGTAATTGGAATTTGTATTAACTAGATGAAGGAATAGAGTTTTAAACGCAGAGAGTGGGTAAAGAAATGTTAGATAGACTACAGGACAGGCAAAGTAAACTCATTCATACTCGGATCTCTAAGGTTTAGCAATTGTATGAAAACATGCAAGCGCCCAACAAGGCCAGCGCACGGCAGAAGAGTCCCAGCAGATAAAACTGGGCTACACAGACTCTAGGAGTCGAATAGAATTGGATGTTTGAGATTTGTGAAGATGTTTTACCTCCTGAGAGTGGCAACGACGCTTTATCACTGATACGACGACGAATAGGCCCAGACATGTTACTGTGGGAAGGTGGCTGGAGCATTGCGGGATTGCGCCCAGAAGCAACTGCCGCCGCAGCTGCTGACACCAATCCAGAGGGCGAGAGACCCGGTAGGAGCAAACTCGGGTTAAGAGCTAGTTTCGCCAATGGGGCGTTTCCGACCCCGGGTCCGGGATTTGGTGGAGGGCCGCCGCACATGGGATTAGGACCATTCGTGGGTATTGGGACACCGTGACAACTTTGTTTCTGCAGAGAGGCAACGAGCAATTAGAGATCTGCGTGCGACACAGTTAGCATTTCAAAGAAGATGAGGATAATTGTAAAAAAAAGTTCGTACATGGTCATTAGTTATTGGCGTTGTACTTTTAGGAGAGTCAGGGCGAGCGAGATTAGTTCCTGGAGGATTGCTGGCGGAGAGATTTTGTTGTTTGTTCATATGCAGATGCTGCATCATCGCTTGGAGACGATCTCTTTCCTTAGCTAATTGTAGTTCCAGTTGAGAGACAACCTGCATCTGCACGCGGGCTTGGGCCGTAGATCGGTCGTCCAACGTATGCTCAGTATTTAAATGTCTGAAAAATTCGGAGAAAAGCAATTTAGTGTGGGGAGTGGGCCGTGGTGGATAGACACTCCACGGCTTGCCAATGAGAGTGAGGTTTATAAATGGAGAGGAGGCTGGCGAGGAGTGGAGAATGCTTTATATTCACTGACTGCAGTACAGAGGCACTGTTTATATGTATTTAAGTGGAAATCCTTTTTTCTAAAGAATTCTCTGCATTGAGTGGAAATCGGGGTTGGTGGGTTCGTGTGAGCTGAAGGATAAATCGGCATTCTCTTAATGCTCTGTCAATCAGAATAGCATTGAGGATATTTATCACTTCTCGGGTGGAAATTCTATTAAATTCGATCGAAGAATAATTAGAAAAGTTTTTTGTCTTGCCGACTTAAGAGCTGACATTGAATCAGAATGAAGTGTTCCATACAATATTTCTACAAAGATTCCTTTTCTAATCACCCATGAAACACATAAGGAAGGAGAGAAATCCCTTATGCCACAACTAACTATTATTGCATTGCATGTATTGGTGTAGTAACACTCAGCTCAGCCAACTCACTCCTTTTATGTCTCACCAATCCCAAGGCAAACCTATCAGAGTGGAGAATGAGCCGAGTTCGTTCCCTCGGAATCAAGAGTGATCCATGGCCCAATGACTTAAGGCGCACTCCTCCAGCCCAAATGCCCCGCACAATCCCTTCCCTAATTCCTTTCCCCTTCAACCCAAAGGTAAGAATTAGCCCATTACTTGAGAAAAGCGGAGAAGTCGTCGCAAACGCTTTCGCATCCCGGCCATTTGCACACCCCATGTCCGTAAAGCGGGTGTTGCTGACTAATTGATTTTTCCACTGTCTCTCCTTTGTCATTGTCTACAGTCATTCCATTTACACTTTCTCGTCGACCTGTCATTCCTGAGAAAAGACCTGAAAAAATTGTTCCCTTTGTCACAAAATGTCTCAAGTAGTCCATAGACTCATTTTTTCATGCTTATATATAACTACATATATAACTACATATATTATACATATATTCAAGGATTTTCTAATGGGATGCACTATATCCCTAAGTGAGTACATACCGTTGGGCCCATTTTTTGGACTAGACCCATTTTGATGAGGTATATCGAGTAGACCGGGATTTACTGATGATTCTTGACCTTCTTTCCACCCACTGCTAAGTTCTTCGGGAGCATTCATACCTATTAATTACAACATACATATGCATTACTTAATTACTTTATAATTACATTGCTCTTTCCCTAAAAGGCTAATGCCATTTAACGAGCTAAAAATCCTATTAGTGTAAATACTTGATGGCATATTGAAAATACATTTGGCACGCAGAGCCCCATTTCAAGAGGCTAAATAAAAAACTGTAGCACAAGAAATAAGTTAAACAACTTTCACATTGGACTCTCTCCAGTGAAACACAATCTTCGGTCGTTCCTGTTGACATAAATGGAAATGCATAATTCTTGGGTAAGAAACAGAAAATGTGTTCATGTGGAGAAGAGGCCTTTGAGAAATGTAGGTGGCTGTGTACGCTACACTCAGTGTCCTCAAACACAGTTGAGGAGAAAGTCAATTTTCGCCATGCGACAGAGAGAGTTGAAAGAAAGAGGTTAGAAATCATTTGATTGTAGGCCACAAATATGGTTTCTAATTTTAAAACTTAATTGCGATACGCCATAGGAAATCTGAGGAAGTTCCAGGGTTTTTCCCTCCTCCACGCTCTTACGCCGAAAATACCTAATAATTGAAGTCTGCTTATGATTTGTTGAAAATTTGAAACAACTTCTTGAGTTTTTACTAACTCACCAGGTGATCTAATGATTTAGCATATAATGCACTATTTTCTCACTCGATACAATAATTCAGTAAGAGTAGCTACGTCGTTGAGACTTGAGAGTATTCTAAGAATGCGACCAAAACTTTAACCGCTGAAATGCGTCTTTGCAAGGAGAAATATTAAATTGAGACATACCTCCACTAGCTCCGGACATGACCATCGAGGGCAAATTCATTCCTTGGATTAAATATTGTCGTTGGGTGAGGGTTATTTGTTGCATCAACTGATGTTGTTGCGCTGAGAGTTGTTGGAGAGCACCAGATGATTTTTTCTTATCACCACTTTGAATTATATGTGACTGTTGAAGTACATTTAACTGCATAAAAGATTCACACTCGTTATTTATGAACTAACTTCCGCATATGTAAACATAAACAAATGCAATTAAACTAAGCAAATATTATTTGGATACACTAGCATATAGGTTTGTATTATCTCCATAACAGCATATATGATAACATAGTATTCCTCTGTCCATACTCATTATGTAAACGACAAGTAGTACCTGTAATTGCTCCTGGAGGTTTTGCAGAGCTTGTTCAAGCTGTTTTCTACCGATTTCAGCAAGTTGGTGATGATGCTAAATAATACAAAATAACTATTAATTGCAGTCGATCAATATATACGGAAGTACCTGCATTCAAGATGGCATGGCACATATATGGATTATGCAATATATTTATACAAAACAAATAGTAGATGATTATATAGTTGCTGTCCTTCTTTTAATGACGCAATAATAATAAAATACAATAATTGTGTGCATATCCATAATTCCCTACCGTAAACAGATAATTGTGTCATTAAAGACGGAAATTATTTAAACACGAAGTAAATATTTACATTGATGGATAGGTCAAAAAAATCAATGCCGTATTTAGAACTCAGTTTCGGTGGGGCAAAGCCAAATACATTGCATTACAATCGGAAATTTTTCCCATTTTTCCAAAAATGGTTTCTTTTTCAGGAGGGAAAGGGCATTTGCTCCCAATGTCACCCCCTCAATACGCCCTTGAAAAAAATATCCAATCCACACAACATTACATGTACCTATATGTTAAGTATGTGCACTACGAACAGTCAATGTTACTTGCTTATTGCATTCCCGTTCCATGCACATTATTGCTGTCTACGTACGGTGCGTTGTCTAAGGTATCTATTTCGATGCACATTGAATGGAACGATTGTTATCATGGAATCAGCTAATACGCATAAATATTTACAGCATTCCATTTCGATTCATAAACAGATGGATTTATGTCCAGACAAAACAAACAAACGACCTTAATTGTTTTAATTCATTTGTCGAGGCTAAAAATGATTTGAAAAAACCCATAATAATCTGTTCTACTAAATTCATATTTGTTACAATGAAAATAACATACATTAAGTTTAATTTGAATAAAAAGATATCGCTGAGAAAGCAGAATGAAATAAATTGCAAATTGACATGGTATTTTCAAAGGAAAATGTTTTTTCCATAAAATTGTTGTTAAAGATCAAAGATGATACAAGGATTGGGAGAGTGGATAAAAGAAGAAGAGTAGGGTATTACTTGGTGTTGGAAGAGCATAGATTGCTGCTGCATAAGAGATTGTAGCTGAGCGGGGGTGAGCAGTTGTTGTTGAAGGAGTTGCTGAACTTGATGAATGCTGGGACCGAGAATGAGTGAATTTCCTGAATTGTGGCATGCTACAGAAGAATGGGACATGGGTAGGCACTGATTAGCCCCACTGGGCAACATTGGGGGTGAAGGAGTTCCTACTTGACCGTTGCTAGTATTCATATTTCCATCTTTTCCACTTGACACATCTCGCATCTTGGCGACGTCAAACGCGGAGGCGTTTTGCAATTCTTTTTGACGCTGTTTCAATGCTTTCACCAATGGGGGAGTCTGAAACGAATAATCATACACAAACGTCATTTTTCCTCTTTCACTTGACTTACACTTCTTTACACTTTTAAATATCACAAACACCTCAAATTCCAATTACATATATTTGGAGAAAATTATTTCAGTCTCACAGACTATATCAATTTCCTACTCACTTATCCAGTAAACATTACAGATCACAGACGGCTATAATATACATAGTAGACGTAAAAAACGTATATAGCCGTTATTTGTTTTTAGAAATAGTGAATTGTATGTTGTGGGAAGAGAAAATGATGAACTCACAAAAATAAAGTCAATCTCAGGGCTTATGTGTAGTGTTTGTGGTTTTTATGGTTTGGTTTTGTGCCGTAAATAGGTGTATAAATCAGAGTAAAGTAAATAGGATCGGCGGGTTAGTCCTTGGAGATAAGACACAATAATGTTGAACAAGGAGAACAACTTTTAATGCAGAATCACTGTTTCTTTATGGAGGAAGTAGCCAAATGATTAAATGCCGATTTGGTTGCAATAAATACACATTGAAGACAGTGATGTCTGGTCGGGGAAAATCCCTGCGAGTTAACAATAAGACTCCAGACAAGACAAAACTGGTATTGGTTTTTTGTTTGTTTGACTGAAATGGAGAGGAGTCGGCATTAAGTGGACGAGGCTGGAGAAACAGAACTGAAGGAACAAATGTACAAAACTTTCTTCTTATCAGTAAACAGAACAGGAGTCTAAAACTCGTACTTCTATAAACTACGATATATTACAGTGTAAAGACAAGTTGATCTGCTAGTCAATTTAGATGTGACAACTGGAATCTAGGTAGCTGAAGTTTTCTTAGCTCAACTAACTTGATACAATAAATTTGTAATCGCCAGATCAGAACTCTCTTTAACAAAAGCTACTACTTAAACTTCTCAACGGGATGTGCACAGTTCGATGCAATATAACCACCGACGCTCCGTCCGCTCGGCAACCACACCGCTCAATTTTCCGTGCGCTATGCAATCATCTCACCCTCTTAAAACCAGCAATAGTAATTCTGTTCCTCCTCTTTCCAACTCTTCTGCTGACTACCTCACTGTCATAGAATTACTACGTACAATACAACTAACTCCACCACTCACTGCTGCCATGCTGCCCTCGCTCCTTTCTCCCCACTCACTCCTTACTCCCTGCCTGCCTACTTTCCACGCCATAAAAACCCTTTCTTCTCCAAATCTAAACACTCTTTTACACATTCTTTCAATTTCAATTAATTCCAACCCGAATTCCTCAATTATATTCCCAAACACAAAACTATGTGTTCACAGAGCCATTTCCCATTAATTTTTTAAGCATAATATAATTCTCGGCATTTCGGCATTTTAAATCTCTAGATACAATGACCTATGCATACATTAACCTAACCCTATAGCATCCCATCAAAAATCTGTAAATAGATCAAAAGTAGGCAAAGCTCCCAAATACACTTTTCTATAGCCAACTAACTGTTTTCTAATGATAGGGATTAAAACTATAGCCAGACAGAGATATAAAGCATTTCAATATTGATAGATTGTGAAATACATGACACATGGTAATTTGTTGCACTAATTAAAGGGTAGAGGTGTGGGATGTGACAAATAATGTAGCATTCCCTCTGTCATTTCACTTACAATTACAGGGAAATGTATAATTGGTAAATGAGCCTGTGTGCGTGTGCATAAATGTTTAGAGACAAAAACTGTCTATGTGTAAATGAATATAGTCAAATTATTAGTAGGTGGTGGAGATTAAACACGGAGTCAAGCTCTGAGATAATACAACGACAAAATTAAATGTGTGTGTGTGGCTATAAAGTAGTGTTTTAATATAATGCTAGAGAGATTAGTGTGATGCAAGGAAAGGTTAGCACCGTCAATAGTAACAATAAGTTTCATTGCATTAGTACAGTACTAAAAGGTTGAAGACAGTTATTGAGCGAGGAATTGAACGGAGCAAGCGGCTGTGTGTGTGTGCCACTGGATTTGATAATTTGATTGCTTTCTCTGGTTAGATTTGGAATTGGAGCTATAGCGTCTATCATTTAATGTAAATAAGGGATGTAGTCTAGTGGGAATGTAAAATGTATGTGTAGCTCCATGCATATCCTAAATGTTGTTTGTTCCTCATCATTGTCGATTAAATTTGGACGAGAAGGAAAGGATAAAGTGGGGAAATGTAACGGGGCATAATGGATGTACATGCATTAAATAGTGACGATACGAGTAGCGATAGTCTGGACATGATGTGAGCAACGTGCTTTATTGGGCCCAACAACCACACATTATCTTTGCATGCAAGACTCATTTCAAGAGTTACATCGACAGCTAGTCATTGATATCCATTAACTATTGGCCACTGCTGTACATAATAAACTGCTGAACAGGAAAATACATCTGTTCTCTGTTGTTCTTACAAATGTACATGTCTTGCTCCTCACTCTCCTGCCCTGTTTCGCCTAAATATTCCTTAGACACGTTGATATCCTGCCGTTCACATTGTTTTGCAAAGTTTGGGCAAGACGGAGATAGTGTGTGTATGGTGTGTGTGAGTGACGTTACGTGACGTGCTCCTAGCTAACTTCTAATGAAAAGTCAATCAATACATAAACAATGCACCACACTGCAATGGCACTACAGCCAACCAAATCACTCCAAATCAAACACTGTTTTATGTTTAACTATTATTTCGTCAATGGCCATTCCTTCAATAATTCACTGTCAATTAAGCTCAACTAAATCATTCAGCGTTGTGTGTTGGAGGTGAATATCGCTTTTCTTAAGCAGATTTCCCCGACAGAAGAAAACATGCTCCTGTGAATTATTTATCCTTTCCTTTCCATATTCCGCGACTATTCTAGCCTGCTCAGCACGAATCACTGACCAATTCCCTACACATTACCGGATTTTCAGTTAAGAAAACTATAGAGAAATTCACTTCCCTCCCAAAACCTGCAAACAATAAATTCGCAAATATTTCTCAAGGAAAAACATTAATTAAAATATTCTACATATGCACTACACACAATAAACATGCAATACAACGCCCTGCCTCTTACTATCGTATCTACTAGTATTTATTCGACTGCACAGCTCTTTCTTTCTTTTCTTTCTGTAACAACTCTGTTTTTAAATGCGCACTTGCTGTTTATTTTCAGTTAGTTGCTTTTGGAATGCACGACAATATCTGGGAAGAAATTTATGACGTACATAAGCCATGATGTCCATTTGCTTTGCACATTCCTACTCTTATCACAATTCATATTTACAATAAACAATATCGATACATAACCATAAGAATTTATGTACAATTTGTAAACGTAATCTTTTGTGGCATATAAAAGGGGATAAGGAGAGTTGTGGAGCAGTTAGGGAGTGTTTACGTCTTGTGTATCTTTCTATGAGTATGGAAAAAGGGAAGTTTATTGACTACAACTCTGAGGAATTCCAAGAATCAGATGAAAATATCTGATTTTATTATTGAGGGGTTATACATACCTATCTATTCTTATAGACAAGAGGCAGAGATAGAGATATGAGTAGGTACTATGCTAATGCTCTAGAAGTGTGCTCTTGAAAAATGGTTTAGCAACAAAAAGCAGACGAGTAGGAAACTAAAGGAGTAATGCAATAGTTCAAGAGTATCAGGCAAAAAAATCAAGTGATGTAAGTACTGCATATCTCTGGCACGTAAAAAAGGGATTTTCATATATGCAATATGAGTTTATAAGTCGCCTATAGGAATCTACAGTGCACGGTGAAAGAAGGAAGCGAGAGATATGAGACAGAGTAAGAGTTTTATATTTCTCCACGCATAATGATGGAGAAAAAGAAGAAATATAAGGAGAAGGATAAAAAGTCCGAGTATACAGCCACTCACAATCAATTCAAGAGTGGTGCTACGTTATGTAATATCATCTATGTAGGTAGTTGCATGTACAAGATGAATTTTTATGCATGAAGCTATCTATGTACTATTTACATGTGGTGGTGAGTGTGTGCAGAGTGGAATTAAATGCGGGGGCATTTTGTGGTGAGGGAGACGGACAGGAGAAAGGACAAGAGATGCTCAGCAGAATATTGGCTGATAGTCTGTGAAGGGAATCTGGGAGGTACAGAATCCAATAAATCGCCTCTGAATTTTTTTCAATTGGAAGACTAGGGTTGGACATGCAATATGCTGATGTAATTAAGTCAGATTAGCCGGCAATGCACAGGGAGCAAGTCTGTGGGGAGAAGGAGCTGCTGGAGAAAGTTTACCAGAAACGTCTACTAAAGATAAGTAACTATAATATACATGATACATGTAATATGCATGACGATTCAGTATCTGACTAAATAGACATACTCCTAACCAGCTCTCTCTCTCTCTCTCTCTCCATGCATTCAGCATCATACATTGCTCAGTTTTTTCCATTTCCTGGACTTTTCCAGAAGAAGGGAACAAAGCAAAGCCGAGGATGTTGTACTATTATTACTTATGAATGCATGTATGCATGCAAGTGTGTTCCTTATAGTTTTCTCGGAGCAAAGTCTGTTCATTCAGTGGCTCTCACTTATTGTTAGTATCAAGCTACTATTTATTACAGACGCTGCTGACTCCCATGTCCTATGAAAAAATACAAGACAAGAAATGTAAAGAATTCCCTCCTCTCGACCTTTGCAAACATTCAGGATCTATTTATGTGTATTATTTATACATTAACAAACAGTGCCTGTCTCATTTTGAATGTTAAGTAGTTCTGGAGAGTAGATAGGCAGAGCATGGGAAGACAGGGACATGTCATTAAAATAAACCCTGAATATCACATTTATCAGCAAGCTCTAATATTTGGGTGCTGAAGGTAGGAATTTGTATAGAGTAATTTTTGTGTATTGTCTTTTGGCGATAAAAACGAGAGTAAGAGTGTGATTTTGAGTGGTGCTATTGGATGTGGCAGTGGTTGGGCATGGAAGGGAAATAAATAAGTGTGTGAGTGTGAAGAGGGAAGGAGGAGTGTTTTAGTGGATGTAAGTATGCACATCTTACAAGGATATGAGTAAAATGAATGTTGTCTGTAATGTCATTGAGAGGGTATTCTGGGAGTTAAGTGGAAGAGAGTGAGTGTCTGTGTGTGCGAGAGGAAGAGGAGTGTGGCTGGTGCTGGCGTAATGTGTCTCGCTAATATCAGTACACACACAACAGGGAAAGCCCTTCCATATTATCTGTATATTATGTAATGTGTTTGAAAGTCAAAGGGATGTGAGGGAGTGGGCATATATGTACATAATGGAGGGCGGGATGGGAGTGTAGGGGCCCGGGCCGTGCTAAGTCCGTATAAGTACCCGCTAAGTACGGGAGTGATATTCTATAGCGGACTATAGGTTGGCGGGCAGAGTGCAGCCCATAAAGTCTCCATGTATGATGAAGATGATAATGTGAGAGTCGGAGAAAAGTGGTGAAAGTTGCGTATGCAAAGAAGCGATCGGATCGTGGTGATGTTGCGGACTGGCGGCAGTAAAGAGCAAGTGTGGTCGGATGGTCGCTTTGTTTTCGTCGTTAATTCGAGTGCCAGGAGCCGGGGAGCGTTGTCAGACTCTCCTACCTAAGACATTGGTATTCACCGGGGCACGCGAGGGCCAACTTAAAAACTCGCTTCGCCGTTTCATCCCTTTCAAAGGAAGATCCCTTATCACATATTTCATATGCAGGGCGATGTTTTGCTTGCCGGCAGCAATATTATTTCCATATTTTTCACATAATGCTCCGCTGTGTATGGCTTTTATTTCATGTGACATCATAGTAATGCATTTTAACGTCTTATCATTCATTGCAGCATCTCCACAACTCCATGCAAGGAGCACACACCGAGTAAATATTTGCTCACGATGGCCCATTTCGTCCTGCCTGCCCACAGACCAAATGCTATGAGACATTGTTATAAAAACGCGACCTGCATTCAGGACCTCGATAAAAGCGCCTCATCATCTCCGACACCCACTAAACAATCATATCTCGTGCACCTTCCCATTCCCTGTGCCAACTTTCACCCGGCCTTTCACTCAGCCCACCCATCCTGGACATCATTCACTTGTACACAAATTCACTTCACCCGACTCTCAACCTCCCGCACAGAGTTATGGCTCTATAAAAGCCACAATTGTAAATTCAACAACGGGCACTACAAACCGCCCGCCCGACCCACACCAAGCCCCTTCCTCCCGTCGTAAAACAGACAAACAACCTCTGTGCCATATAATGCACTTCTACACTGTATCATACGCCTCAGAATGACGACTCAAAACTTTGGCATGAAAACAACCATTCTCACATGATGCATCATCACACGCCATGCCACGCTATTCCAGAACATACAAACACATAATTCCGACGACGACTACTACTACGACGACGACGACTTTGGCATCATCATCTTCTCAACTACCGCCACTCCGGCCCAGCACTTCGCCCGCACTAAGCATACCTATAAATACGGACAGACACACACACACACAACTGCTCGCTTTCTAAATAGCCCTCACCGCACATTTATTCCCACTACTAGACACAATAAGAGATATACAAACCTACTAATACAGAAGTAAGGAAGGAAGATGTACAGCCAGACTACAATAGGAGGCACAAGAACAAGAAGACACGACGACTCATCATCTGTACATACTCCAAAGCACTCCTCATCCACTCTCTCCTCCAACAAGAGTCATTCTCCATGGCAAGGATACTTGTAATATTAACATATACTTGACAATCCCCTTTTTACTACTGCCACTATTCCACTCTACTTCTACTCCAACCGACTATAGATGCATGCAGCTCCACACTTATAATAAACTTAGACACATCTCTCTGCATTCAAATCTATCTGCATCTGTACTCCTACGCGCACACAACAACTAACTCCTCATCATATCGGACATGGCAAGAGTTTTCAACTTTCCAACAATATTTTATTGTGTGTACTTACACATTACAGAACACTAAAACGATCAGCAATTTAGGCTGTCTGTATGCAGTCATTATGCAAAACCCTAACTGCACACCATCTTATCATTCTTGTAAGCACCGAACTATTAAACACATACATATACCATGTAGAAATCCTTGGAATCCTCTCACACTTATACAGAGCAAAATTATATTTCTAACTAATAATTATGTCTTCATTTATATGCACAATTATCTTATATCCGATTGAAGATGCGAATTACCAAAACCTTAATTTACTTAATTGTCCTTGTTGACGATTCAGGCTCTAAATATTTCATATTTTTTTTAAACAAAAACAAGGAAATGTAACTAAGCATTTGTGCACATACATTTTGAATCTAACTTGCTCTGCTGCCCTTACTAAACTACCATACAACTCATTCATATTGCTGTTTGTAATTTTGGCTACCTCATAATATTTTTTAATGTTGTCATATATTATGACTACTATACTCAAACTTTATTCAGCTAATTTTAATTTCCAATGGATATGCTTATTATTTTAACTTGAAAAATTATTTCCAAAATTTGCTTTTTTTATTTTAATTTTTATTGAGTGGATTCTAAATATTTGCAGGAATACAGAAGCTCTGCTTATAAGAAATATTATACAGTGGCACAAAAATTTCTACGTTGTACTCGAACATATTTAGTTGCTGAGTGTATGTTAGAGTTGTGAGAGAGGCTTGTATAAATACTTGGAGGGGTATAAATAATATGTAGGTTATCTGTGTGGGTAAAAAGTGCCTTGTGCTTATTGTTATAGCAGGGACTAGGGAAGAGAGTTGGTGAATGTGGGAGCTACTGCTATTGTCTCTCGTTGATAAAATTATCATCTTCGTTATTACCCATGTCAGCGGCAACAAGCCAAAGGATAGAGTTGGAAAGGGCTGATGGCCCACGAGGGACGTTTTGGCCTGAAGATCTCACCATTAGATCATGGACTCTCTGGAGAGGGAAAATGAGGAGGAATCACAGATCATATTCGTTTAGAAGATGATGGGATTGGGACGAGAGAGCGAGGGAAGAGCGCTGAAAGCGACGAGGTCCGCTCATCTCGCCTTTTTCTCGTCGGAGGAAGGAGGGCAGAGATGTGGCACATATGAGACGCTCGCAGGGGAGACGGACGGCAGGCAGGGAAAGCGGGGAAAGTCGGCTCTGCACTTGTGTACGGCGGGCGGAGGTATGTGGCAGTGACGGAGACAGAGGTGAGGCTGCTGAGAAGTGATGGGCTTTGCAACTGCCATCAGTCACCGTGATATGACTATTGGTAATCTTCATGCGTCACCCCAGAAGCTGACTGTAATAGCTATAATAGGACAGGGAGTTAAGGCTACAGCCTAAATGTCACTGCAAAGAACAATAAAAGTGTCAACGAAAAATTTGTATAAGAAACCCCTACATCTTAGATTGTGCTGCAATATCATATTAACGCCGAGCACACGTTAACCTCAAATCTCCTCTTCAGAATTCATCCTGTCGCCCTGATTATTTATGCTCAAAAATGTCTTCATCTCTGTCTCGTCGACGGAAGAGCCGACAAACCGAACAGCATCTCAGGCTCAGAAGGCTGAGTCAAACGGCCCAAGTCACTGCCTCTCTCCTCCAGCCAACCACATTGTTTTCCCTCTCTCTACTCCTAAATCCATTCATCGCCGCCTCAAATAACCTTTATGAACTTTACAGAAAATATCACATTTGGCCATTTTTCTTATTCGAATTTTCTTGTAGTCAAGAATTAAAATTCTTAAAGTGTCTCATAGAAAATAAATTGAGGTTTCCCTCTTTTAATGTTCAGCATGAATGTATTTCTTTTTTTATTTAGGAGGCCTTGTCATTGGAAAATTACCAGGCGATAGATTTGCAGAGTGTGTGTCTGATACGAAGTGGGAATCGTTAGTTAGGCTAATACGGACCATAAAATAGAATTTCAATTCTAAGTAGGAACGTGGTGGGGAAAGGAAGTAGTAAATAGAGGATGACCATGCGAGGGAGAGAGAAAGTGATCGTCTGTACATATTACAAATAGTGGTGCATTGAATTGGAATTGGTTGAGTGTGTCGGAGAAGGGAAGGTAAGTAGGATATGTGAAAGTGAAGATGGTCTGTAGATACTTGATAGTTTCTCTCTCTCTCTCACTCAGTTTGTATATCAGTGTGAGCTATCAGTCGTACGTTACGTTTACGTAAAATAGAGCATTAGAGTAATGTCGTAATGTCTGTGAAAGACTTACGGAATGAAATTGTTTTGCTCTGTTATGAGTATTTGGAGTGTGGAGGAGTGTGGCGGTTGGCTTTGAGAAGTGGAGGGAAGGAGGGAATGAATGATGAGGGACTGTCGGCTGGACAGACAGAGATTCAGATGTGTCGCATGTATCTGAAGATGTACAGACGTACTTACGTGGAATCGGAACACATTTCAGGGAGAGAGACACGGGACGATACACTGTGGATGGGAGATTAGGACTAGAGATTGCCTTCTTGGACGGAGAAGTGCCGACTGTGGCAAATAACGAGAAGGTCCGTTACTCCATTCCTATTTACACTACATACACTTCAGGCTGCTACAAACCCTGTTATATAGGTGAGAAAAGAAAGCCCGCCTATCTGGAGACACAGACAGAAAGGGCGTAAAAATCCAAGAAAGTGCCTGAAGCCAAAGAAGATTTGGAATTCAGATGTCCTGCCGTTGTTTTGAGTGTGAGGAAAGGAAGGAAGGGGTTTCAAAAAAGGCTCTACGGTATTATTAGCTATAGATTGGTTTGAATGTGCTGCTAGAGAGATCTGGTGAAATGGAGGAATAGATTTGGGTGGGATGGCTCTGGTGTTAGTGTTGAGTACGTGTTTGGTTGTGGGGTAAGTGGCAGAGTGTCTCTATTAGTTAGAGAGCATAGGAGTGCTATGGCTGGAAGTGGCTTGGGTGCTGGCAGCGGACAGCGGGCAGAAAGAGAAAGCTGAGTGAAAGGACGTGTAGGCTATGCAGGGAGAGATAGGGAGGAGGCCTGGGATGGAATGCAATGAATGGAGCAAGGCGGTCAGGTACCTTGACACTCTCGCAGCCAGTGTAGCGACCCACTTGATATTCGGCTAAAAGAGGTTTAAGAAGAGTCCTCCGTAATGTACTACACTCCATTTTCGTTAATGTCGATGACTCTTGAATTTCACACACGAAAGTCCATTTTTACGATGGCATATTGAATCCTTGAATGCGATTCCCAGTCGTCAGAGTATCCATCTCCTTCTAAATGGCAATAACATAGGTTCTGATTTACGACTCCCCACGTTTCCCTCTGCGACGGACTATACTTCACACTTTTCTTCCCAATGGAAAATATATTACAACACTATCCCCACACGTAGCGTCCAAAGAAATAGCCAAAGTTGAAATTTACAGTGGCCATCACCAGTCCGATGGGAGGAAAAATACCACGGAATTTATTCTTTCGCCTCCTAATTCACGGCACACGTGATGGGCCCAACTCTGCCAACTGCTCCGCCGACTTGTCCTAACTTGACCACTGTCTCTCGGGAGCCACTCTTGACACTGACATCCACAAATGCCACATTTCCCTACACCTCCCGCCGATTAGAGCTTTGTCCCTCAACACTCTTAACAACCAACCTACCCCACATGGAAATTAGAAAGCGGAAAACAATTCTTCGGCGGGGAGGGAAAAACAATTGGCAAAGCTTTCATAGAGATTGCACATTGCATCACAGGGCAACATATATTATACACAAAGCAATCTCCTAGATAAATAAAAAGGAAAACAATGGGGTTGAAAAAGGAAGTGGAGTTGCTTTTGAGTGGCTCTATAAAGAAGATCTGATGTCTCAATAATAGGAGGACCTTATATATTAAGCCTAATATATCTTCGGAGAAATAGCCTTTTATTAGCCTTATAGCAGTCATAATGTTATGGCGCTGCTGATTGAAACACATCCATACAGAGGCTATACATGTGACATAACGGAGTAATAAAGAAGGCAGAGAGTGAGTGAGTGACCAATAAGTACTAGTGCCCGTCTCTCTACAAATCTGCCCAAAGTGTTTGCGAGAATGAAGGAAATCTCCCTTCCACTGCCCATCAGCCCCTTCTGCTATGAGTTGGCCGTGAGAAGAGAGTCGCCGTTTGTTTCTTGCTTTGGTTTGTTGCCCAGCTCAGCTAATAGTGACATACTACTGATACTGGGACACATAGTAGTAAATATTCCGAGCATTTAGCCTCTCTCTCTCTCTCTCGTGGATGTCGAGAGATGCGTAGAGCTGTGAATGTATGTGTGTTGGGAGCGTAGGAGTGCCGTAAAGTATGTAGTAGTGTGTATGAGTGATGAAAAAAGACACGCGACGGGACAATTTGCTGGGAGTCTGTCTTTTCGGGAGGGACATCGAGAGGAAAGTGTTTTTCATAGGAAAATTGCAGCATAATGCTAGGATAGAGCCCACATCCGATAGTTTTTCTTCGATTCCCATCTATGCAATAGGTATATTGAACCTTAAGGAAGACGATTGTTCTTTTTTATTTTTTCTCGCCGACAAAATGCCCCCTTTCAAAAGCATTCCTTGCAATAATTCAAACAACTGCCTATGCTATTTGGCATGGCAGGCGTTTACTTTTCCCAAAAACTTTTACACTCTCGGAAAGCGAAGCGATGGACATTTCCTTGCTCTCATCCACTAACCGAGCAAGTTATGAGCTAGCAGTCAACTCTCCAATATAGGCCCCAGCCTCGCTATACACGACTACACTGAGAAATACAAGGAATTCAACTACTCACTCAATACTACAACAAATGTACCTTACTTACTATTGCTACAATTCTAAAGTCACTCACTAAACTCTACACAGTAGGCAGAGAAAGGCACTTTCACAATCACAAAACGAAGAAACTATCGCCTTGTCTCTTCCAGCCTACTCTATATCCTTCCTCCCACTATAAATGTGTTCTTATTTGTATGTACCTTGTTTTCCCTTGTTCTCTGTCTCTCTCTCCCTGTATATTATATATGTACATAAATAGGTACTAGTGCCGAGCGGGGTATACGATAAATTGCTACTCTTCTCTTTCTCTCTCTCAAGTCTGTAGCCAGTACCTTCCTCTTCCTCACATAATATTAAATATAAAGCGAAGAGAAACGGAGTCACTTTATTTTCCAGTCCTCGGTTAGCGTTAGTGCTTACTGATAAAGGATCTGTAGTGGAAAATAGCGAAAGAGAGAGAGAGAGAGAGAGAGAGTAAAGTGAGTCTCTGGCCGTAGCATGGCCATCGCCACTCTTATTCTCACATCCACTCGGCTCTATGGAGTGAAAGGGAAGAAGGAGTGAGCGAAAAGTGAAATCATTCACGGTGGGACGAAACTTGCCTTTCTGGCTAACCTTTTTTCTGCATTTAGTGAAGCGACTAATGGATTCCTCCCACATCGGCCTCCGCTTCCCACAAATCATCAACAACAACCAACGATAACCTGCCATTGCTATTCATGACAGTCAATGTAAGACAGCGTCCCGAGCTAATCGCATCACAAACTAACTATTGAGAAGTGATCAGAGAAAACAATAATCGAGATGGAGAAATTAGGTGGAAAGTCGTTGATAGCAAGTGCTCCACTCCAGAACAACTTATATCCTCACTCTCTCTCTCTACCTCTCCAACAACTTCTTTCCTCTCACAAGACTACCTAGCTATTCAGAACCTTTGTTCCTCGCTATATTCAGCTCATTCTTAAGAAAATCCTCTACTTCCTCTAAGAAGAGGGTCTCTATAGAGTCATTGAGCAAGAGGGAGAGGAATGAAGCTTCTTTCATAATTGTATCTGTGTACAGGAGGCAGGGTCATTAGGATATTAAATAGATTATGACAGTAGTTTCCGTATAATAGAGCTCAAGTACTTTTCCAGCTATCTGCTAAGCATTCAGATTCTTTCGCTCATTGTCCACACAGTCACTCTGCTAACGACCAGTGCACAATAAATATATCGCTTCCCTCTCACTTTTGTTTTTGGCTCATTGTAGAACGAGGACGAGTGATGAGGGTCGCCGGGAACGAGTCACTAAAATCACGCTCACTTCTCAGCTCAGAATTTGTGAGTGTGACCACGGAAGTTCCCAACTGGATGCCGACCATAATAGGCGTTCCAGAACGAAAAAGAGTCGAGTGTGAAAAATAAAGTACCAGTTCTAAGGAAGCTCAACCACGCGTGCATAATTACCAGCTTGGGGCAAAGATTCTCGGCCAACTCACAGATAAGGTGATGCTTTTCCCCATAAACTTCATGTAGCAGTTATTTCTCTCTTCCACTCGCTCTCTTTCACTCTTCCTTCTCACTCCACAATCTGCGACGGTATTGCCTCCCTCCCTACCGCACTCCTATCCTCCCCGGCTCAAACTCTCGCCTCCATTTATTCCTACCTTCTCCAAACTACCATCCGAGCACACTAAACATCAAATGCCAACAGACACTGCCACGGAGACAATAATATTTTCACCGTTACCCACTTACGTGGCTACTTATAGTCACATCTCACGCAGCACGACAAACAGACAATTCCCTATAATAATAATATATGCATATTAATTCCTATTTATACAATCCAGTTTATGTATAGTTATCATAATTATATATCCTTGCATGGATATACTTAAGAGACATCTTCATATTCACTATAATACCTACTTCCACTTAAAAGTTAAAAATTTCAATGACCAACACGAGCAAGGTAAGGAAGCTTTTTATAAATTATTTTGTAAATATTGTCAGAATTATATAGTCATTGTTCTTACCTGCTCTAGTAATTCTATATATAAATTCTTCTAATTGCCTCCACAGAGACTACTAGACTTTTTCCCTCTAACTTTTCCTATCAGTTAGCGTCTCTTCCCTATCCTCACTGCTCATTCCGTGTAAAGACGACGAAATCATTTCTCATACAATCTTGAAATATATAACGCTTCTCGCTCGTTGCTTTCTCTCCTTTTACTTCTGTCGCTCTGCCTTTTATTTGGTACTAGTATTAGTCCTCGCATAAATCTCATGTGTCAACGTAAATACAAACACTACACTCGAGTGGCTCACTCACTTCACTCCTGCATCTCTTTTCTCACTTCTTTAACTATTTGTTAACAGGATGAAGACATAAATAACTAAATTACTATATATTTACTTATCTTAAATGTTATAGTTTGAAATGGCGGAGGAAAACAATGCAGACAATTGAAGTATAAATCAATGGAAAAGCGATACAAAGATCCTCTTTATTTCTTAGTTATGACAAGAAATATTAATGTAAAATGGCGATAAGATAGGTTGAATGAGCATTTTGAGTGTTTCCAGAAACGCACTTTGAAGAGACTGGAAGAGAGAGTGCTAGAATAGCGCAGAATGTATCTCATTCATGGGAATGGAGCTATGAAGGAGAAGATTAGTACTCTGAGCACAGGAAATGACTTTTGTACTTTTAGCAGTTACGTACATTTTGTATTCATCACTGCCTATGTGCTTCATTTCGTTCAGGGTTATGTAATGGAAAGAGTTCATAGTTCATACTAAACGCTTCTTCCTTTTACTACTCCCTTTACTAACCCTTGAACTAAGTTTATATTTTATATGATTATTATTCCGTTCATAAATAGTCTCCTTGCAGCTGTATATCTATAACATTAATAGACTGGAAAGAAAAGATTTAAAGAAGTCAGACTGATTATTGTATTCTGTACATGAATATATCTGAAGATATATTTGTGGACTTACAACAATTCTCATTTAACAGTGAACATAAGTGTTTTACGAGAACAAATGTTATAATGGACTAAATGTATGTGTGTCTATAATATTTATATAGATCGTCGTTGAAATACCTGGGTAGATAAGAGATAGAGTTATGATCTGGTGTTATATGCCATGAAGCTCTATGATGGAGATATGGTGTAGCTGTATAGAGCACTAAGTCAGAGTAATTGTTGGGAATGGCCTGAGGAGAGGCTATTGCTTGACGGGTGACAATACAATGCAACTGTTATGATTTTACAGTGTGGGCTTCATTGGCTTATAGTTAGCTGTTTACCGGCAGGAGGAGAGGAAGAGCAGGTCTAGGCAGGGTTGGCTGGGAAGGGAAGAAGATTCGGGAGGAAGTTTGAGTTGACTGTGGAATGAAGTGCAGAACTAGAGGCAGGCAGGGCTGGAGATATGACATATGCTGGCAGTGTCGGAGCTCTGGAATGCAGACGTGGATTGCAAATTGAGAAAAGTGCTTATCAACTTAATTCGGAGGCACTACAAGAAGATTTCATGGATGAGATAAGCGGCGAAAAAGCAACGGGAAACGATCCCGAGAGTGTAATTCAAATAAAAGTTGCACGAAGCTCATTTGTGCATGTTAAAAGGACTCAATAATCACGAAAATGTGATGCCATTCCTACCTCTTTTTCTCTGCTGCTTTTATTTAAAATTCAAACGCTCCCTTCAACTTTCTCACATAGATTCATTCTTTCTCTCACTCCTCTCGGCTTGGGCAAGAGTTCCAGTTCCACTTCCTCCTCGCCCTCCATTCTTAATGCAATCCGACGACCAGAATTACATTCGTCGCGTACACTAGAGCCACTAGGCCTACCACCACTCAAACTACCCGAAAAAACTCGCATTTATAGATGTACGTATATGGAGGATAACTACAAACACCCCCCACACATACAAATAGCCTCTATATCTATAGAAACCTCTCATCTCTCTCTCTCTACCCACTATACATACAAATGCATACACTTGAATAGTATCAGAGACGACTGACTTGCTTTTCCTGCCTGGAGGAGCTCTAACTAATTACAATGGCAACTCCCTGCCCAGTTACTTTTCCTTAGGTTTTTCCTGATCCGCTCCACAAATGCTCTTCCCTCTTCTTCTTCTCTCTCTCTCTCTCTCTCTCTCAAACTATAGTCATTCCTTGACGCATATAGCAATCACAGTCAACTCTTCCTCTCACTTTTAACCTTCCCGAATCCCATGACATCACAAACCCCTTTTTTCTCACCAAAATAACATCCGAGCATTTCCCACTATAAAAATCACACAATTGTCACTAACATTGTGCATAACTAGCATATCTTTAATATATTTTGTATATATAGAGCAAAGATATACAAATACAATTTTCTGTGACAGTAAATATTTTCAGTATTGGCTCATGTTGACTATTTATTGGATGGCTGGACACACTTGCGTGGTATATACATCTACAGTGGCCTTTGTCAGTTGGACACAATAATATAATATTTATATGTAGTGTACAGATCTTGAGTGATTTGGATGGGGTCCATGAAGGAGCTGAAATAAGATTTGAATGCGTAGACGGAGAGTGGAGCTCAGAGGAGTAGAAATCTCTTGCATGGCAAGAAGTCAAGAGACAGTTGTGAATTGATGTTTGCAAGAGGAGCTGAAGGGTGAGGAAAAAGTGGCAGAGAGCTCTTCATGCGAGAACGGGAATATTTGGTGCTGAGAGCGTTGCGAAAATTTGTTTGGCAGCAGACGAGAGTCCTACGAGTGGATTGATACTCCTTCGCCTCCCATATCCTCCTTCATGTATCACGGACACAGTGGCAACTTAAGGCTCATATAAATCTGAAGATGCTCCTATAGAAGGTGGATGAGGAAGCACTCATCTGTTTAAGTGAGGATGGATAGAGGAATATGCCTACTACGTCATTTTACATGGTGACATGGTTATCTCCGAAGAGTGGACGAACAGGACGAGCCTGAAGAATGAATCTGAGCCTGCTCCTTATGTAGGTGTGCATTTAAAGTCACAAATCGAGGGACCTGAGCGGGGAGGCATAGAAAAAAACAGAGACTCAAAGATTCGGTTTTTTGAGGCCTCAGCTAAGATCCTTGATATTGTTACATATTATGCTTATTACGGCCATTTCGGAAAAACTCCGACTCTGACTCCCTTTCACTCTTGTTAAGTATTGACAGTTGGAAGTGATGAGTGTCCTATGCAATGCATTACAGAATGTTAAGGCAGAGAGTAGGAATTGTGGTGTCCACGAGGGAGTGCGAGTGGTGTGTGTCCTGTGCCACAATTGTACAGAGTCCGTATGCAGAGAGAGAGAGAGAGAGAGAGGAAGTGCGAGGGATGAAAGTGATGCGGTGAAATAAAAGCAATTTCCTCGATATCCATCTTCCATTTTTCTCTTCGGTTTCAACACGGCCCAATAGTAATAATCTAGTATCTCATCCTTTTTGAATCAGATGCCTTGCCCTGTCTATTCTCCTCCGCTCAGCTCCTGTTCCTCTCAGCCTCGACTTTTGTCAATGGAGAAAGCGTCTGGTTTTCTTTTCCCGTCCGCCTGCATAATCCAAAGGCGGTGTCCCCCATTTGGCCAAGGTGCTATCTTTACGGACATTGACGCAAGATTTATGGAGTTGAAGCCGATAGGGTAACGGCCGTCCCCTTTTTCTACTGACTCTAAAGAAAATCAGGCGTCGTGGATTGAGGAGCCACGCATGAAATAGTCACCAATATTAGCATTTACCTATATGGATTGCTTACTGATCAATGGACTTTGCTGATAGGATGGATGTAGGTGGCTGGCTGCTCTCTCCCTCCAATTCATTCTGCCCATCGCATCTCATAAACATATGTGGTGGTGGTCGTGGGTTTCTGCAGCCTATGCTCTCACCTTCTCCCTCCCTGCCTTACAGACAGCGACAAGCTGACCATATCGGCCCATCGACTCAGGCCCCATTTCATTTCATGTCACTCACTTATAAGCACACTGCCTCGTCAGCCTCGTTATGTAATATTGGAAAAGTGTTGGCGAGATGGGCAGAGATATTATATATCATCTCGGAACTACCTCTCTAGGATCTCTGTGAGTGTATGCATGTGTATGTGTGTATTCAGCAATTGCAGGCATTAGCATAAGAGCGGATGCTGAGGCAGAGAAAGTTAAAGTGAGTGCGAGTGAGCTAATGCGGAGTCTTTAGTCGCAGAATGAAGTTGAGTGAGGGCTGTGGATGGGTAGCGTCCGAGGACTTGAGTCACTCAGAGGACATGAAATGCTAAATTATGAGCAATTGGTGAAATTGGCTGAGGACGAGGTGGAGGGCATGAATGGGAGCGAGTCTCTGTGTTGATAAGGGAATTAGCATGGAGCTGCGACTGAAATCAAGTAAATCATGGGGAGGGCCCTCTTCGGAATAGTTGCAATTTTCACTCACGCCGGCTGTGCCGGTCATTGAGTAAAAAATGGTCGAGTGCGACAGATGTCGAAATGCATTCATGTATATTTTTAGGGAAGCGTTGTCAGTGGCCAGCAGTTTTTAATGTCCTTCCCGGACGATTCCAACTCTAAAAAGTCTTTGTGCAAAACAATCTCGCTGGCTAGGGAGGACAGGGCCTGGCTAGCGCAGAACATTAGATTGTAGGCCATTTGGCTCTAGTCATGCACACTCAGCATTTAAGTAAAACTCAGCAATTCCTTCATATCGGCCTCTTCTTCCACTCTCTCTATCTCCTGCCTCCTATGCCCTCACATCCTCCCTGCCTGGCATCTTTCAACTACACGCTCCGCCAATACAGCCAACACATTCATACCATTACGCCCTACACCAATATATTATTATTAGCAAATACATAATATACATACATATATACACATCACTCCTCTCGCTCTCTCCATCATAGCTCCACATTTCACTCTGCCAATGCACAACACCAACCTCATCTTCACAAAAATCCTTCCGTCCTCAACTAACCCCCATTCTACAAATTTTGCTTATAAATTCACTGCTACTTACTTCTACTTCACTCTCCGTCAAATCAGATGTACATGTAGAGACGCCCTCTCATAATAACTATCACTTCTCCCTCGACTTTTCATCAGCACCTACTAACCACTACACAAGGACAATCTTTTGTCCTATCGCCAATCCAACATCCCTCCCTTGTTTTCAGACACGCATTTAACACCCGAAATAATGCAACTCTTCTTCCTATAGCCATCTAAATCACTGTCAGTTATCTGATCCCGAAAAAATGGAAAAACTAAATTAGCTTTCCTTGATATTATTTCTTTGCCGTTAGTTTCGACTTTTAATTGCCATTGAACGTCTTTCTAGTCTTTAATGATGTCTTCTATTTACAAAACTTTGTATTTAGTCGCATTAAAGATTATTACATCCAAAATGACATTTTCTAAAGTATGAGACACGTTTTCTCACTTCTCTACAATTGTCTGTTGTTTTCATCTCCCAAATAAAAGTATCTTCTTAACTCTACATATTTTATAGTTTTGTAGTTAGAAGTTATTGTACACGGTGTGACTGTCATGAAACTCAGAGAGCAATGAAATCCTTGATGTTTTGTATTCGTCTTGTGATTGCAGAAATGATTGCGTGTTATTAGTATAGTTTGAGTAAGCAGATGCAATTAAAAATTACGTAAAGTTTGGGATGAGATAGATAAATGAGTTTATGTATAGAAGCTCTGCTATAAAAGGGATGAATAGATATTGTGGTGAGGTATGTTGGATATGAATGTGTTTATATAATGGTTGCCACACGAACTGACTGTTTGTAATTGGTTGAGTCTCACTTAGCTCGTCGGAGGAGTAGCATGTAACTTTGTTAAAAGTGTTGGGTAGTAGTTGATGTGAGTGAGTGTTCATAGGAGATGGTTATAGGAGAGAGTGTGGTTAGTTGAGGAGGGAAAAGAGTTTCCTCTTTGCAGAAAGAGAATATCGAGGAGATTAGAGTCGTAAGAAAGGAGAAAGTGTGTAGGAAGAGGGAAAGGAGCTCGCAACAATGGTTTTGAAGCATTCCTTGACCAGGTTTTTGAACAAATGTCAGGTCATAAAGGCTGAGACAGACATAATGCGTGGCTTGAGGCAGTTGGAAAGAAGGGAGATAAGATGAGCGGCAGTAGTAGTAAATTATTTTATTGGATCCAGGAAAAGTGGAATTCTTAAGAAATTATCTAAAGTGTACTAGCATTTCCCACTAGTGTCATTCAGGAAGAATCATTATAACAAGTCTGTCATTAGCGGTGGAATCCATCAAGGACTCCGGCTCCCAACTTGAAGCACGCTGGATCTACATCCGCTCATCTAGCATCACATCAAGCCAGCCATGCACCTAGCCATACAAAATATACAGGCATAGCCCAGTAGCCAGCCAGCCAGTGCAGTAGTCACTCAGGCAACGAACCAACTAACTAACTAAACTAACTATTAGCACATTACATTAAACGCTACCTTCCTTCTCGCCTTATAGCCCCCTGTCTCCATTCCCTCGACTTTTCCTTTGTGCCCAAAGTACCTCTGCATCATGCTGGATGCATGGAGGAGAGAGACACAGGAGCATGCATACTCACTCACTCACTCACTCACTTTCTTAGCACAGAAGCTCCGAAGACTTCCCCTCATCATTCTCTCTTTGCACATGGCACACATTACACCTATAATGCCCAGCACTAAGTAGCTCATATTATAACTCGGAAAATAATGCTTAACTACCTATAGGCAAGGCTATGGCACTATATGCTCTATCGAGATGTACAACTCTCCTATCCATGCACTACTAACTTACTAACTTCTAATCATGACTGGGTATTAGCTACGCTCAGACAGTGGAGAGAGTGAAAGCTGACAGTCATATCCTATCAGGAGAAAGAAAGGAAAAGTGACTCTTTCTTTCAACCGTCTACAGTGGAGATAGGAAGGAAGGAGTGTTACGTGCATAGAGCGAGCATTTGCGGATCCCAGCCGAGTCGACACAAGTCAAAGCTCACATTACTGCAAAGTGGCTCGATTAAAACCCTTAGCAAAGTAATTTTTGAGGTGAGAACTGAGGACGTACCAGGTTGCACCAGCTCCTTCCTTCCTTTCCCTTCGCAGCTCAGGTGAAAGGAGCAGATAAGATATTTTATTATGTATGTCCTATAGTTGAATGAAACAACCAAGGAGTCCCTAATTTTTTTCCCTGACTTCCCTTGCCACAGAAAACAAAACGCTTCCTCCGCATACACGCAATACTCGTCAGAACTACCTACATACTTGTCAATGACCAGAACTACAGCACATTTACGCCAACTTGGACAGAAATAAATAATTCTTTTCTATAAGTGCCCATATAAAAGCTATTCTATATAACAAGAGCTCTTATTAGAGCATGTACGTCATACACCATTATTAAATACACATAGAGAGTGTTATAATCCGTGGGTACATGTAAAGGTCGGATTATCGGAGAAAGTAGATGAGTGTGTCTGTCTAGATTATTGTTATTTCAGGGCCTGGCAGAGGCAGGAGCCAAACATGTCATAATCAGACACACCACGAAGGAGCAAAACAAGGTAGATGGGAAAGCGATGGGATTCAAGGCATGATTACATTCAATTGAAGGATAAGATACTTGCATATACCTACTCAAAAAATGAAGTGTCTGTGTGTATGAAGTAGGCAGGGGCCGGTAGGGAAGGCCGGGGCTGTTTATCCGTGATTATCGTGTGAGTCGAGTGTTGTGTGTGTGGTTGTGAGTGAGTGGACTGTGAGAGAGGGAAGTGTGTCCGAGCCGGACCCAAGGATTGTTGGTTGACTGCCTGGTTGGCTGGTGAGTTGATGTTGGAAGAAGTCTCATTTGATTAATACCTATTAACGTCTGTATGGCCATTTGAAAGGGGGAATCGCTTCGAGACATTCTTCATTAATCTCGACACGCGGACCTTATCTCGACATGCATTTCTCGCTGGACCACTTGAGCCCATTTCGGGCGAGAAGGAAAAATGTCGATGGGTGCGATATCATACAAGCAAAGGGCGTAGCACTGAATGTATATCCTAAGCTGCAAATACATTGACGCGTACACTTTTACACAACAACGCCCTTCTAAATCCTAACGACCAAATTATCAAGCCAGCGGCTAAGCCAGAAAAGCACTTTCACTCGTCCTCTCATTTTCCTTTCTCCTGACACCAGATAAGAGAAATCCTGATGAATGAAGACAACGGTTGTTTTTCAAAGGCTCTCCAACCAAATACAGACACACATACACACTACACACTCTCCCACCAACCACATTCCTACATCCCCAGGATTCTTTTCTCTGTCATGAAAGGACTTGTCCTTTTGTGCATGTCCATATGTCCATTTTAAAAATACGGGCTGGGGAGTTGACTTTTGGGACTACGACGCTCAACATCCACTCCAACTCTCTCTCTCTCTCTATCTCTCGTCTGGCTGAGGTGGGATATTTTCTATTACCAACGTACCTAATGGAACTCACAATAAGTAAGCACCCTTCCAATGGAACAACCTACATAAGTTACAAACTAACACTACTCAACAGTAATTCAGATCACAAACTTTCTTTTTTCTTTAGACACAAACATAGAGCCTAAACGCTGAACATTATCGAGCATGAGCATTATATTTAGCCACAGCAAAGCATTTCCTCATTCTCTGCAAAGGTAGGAACCAAATCTACTTAAATGTACATGCATAGCTATGTATAGCGTATTTCTCTATAAAAGATCCAATTGATTATATGAGTAGGTTGGGTAATGTAGGAATGCAGGCGGAAGGACACGAGAGAATTACTATGACGAAAGAAGGATTGTGGTGGGCAGAATGTAATGTAATGTGTGTGAGGAGAGAGGGAGAGTGGAGTCAAGACACAATGGAAAATAGCGGCTATTACAGTTGATAGGAATTGACGCCGTGACTGAGAGTCGCCATCACACCACATCGCATCACCAGTGCGACCCAACCAACATCCAGAACAATGATCATTGTGAAGAGGGAAAAGTATTTTGCCTTCATTCACCTATAGACATAGAGCTAATATCATTATGACCATCGTCCTATTAGGCACATTGGCTATTAGTTACTTCTAGGCCATGTAACATTGTATAAGTAGAATAATAATAATAATATGAATTGAAGGAAGGAGCGATACATGTGAGTGAGTAGTGGATGCAGTCATTATTATTAGAGGGGTATGGATGGAGGAGGTGGGTGGAAGGAGTGTGGATGTGTATTTATCGTTAGGCGGCGGGATAATAGGTAATAGAGAGAGCTCTGGCTAGATATCGAAAATTTTAGAGAGAAGTAAGGCGCAAGGAAGCAATTAAGCGATTGCCAACAAACAGGTAGTGGGAATGTTTGCCAAGTAGTTAGGGCCGGGGCAGGGGTGTGTGTATGTGTATGTTGTGTCAACTAATAACTAATATGATTTCATAGGATGTGATGTGACCAAAGAAGAGCGAAAGACTCATTTGCTGTTTCCCATTAGCTTGCACCTTGGCTTGGGCAGACCAGGCCAGCGTCACCAACTAATATTGCTCCTTTTCGCTATCGTGCTAATTAATTGCTTCGCTTGGCACATACACCACCCTGAGTTCACTGCCGCTGCCTGCTCCCGCTCCCAACTATTATTATTATTGCTAATAATACGTTTGTTCAAAGTTGTGTAGAGTTGAGCCAGGGAAAGTTCTCTATTATTTACTATAATATCATGTCATATCAGTAGTTAGACACTTCCAACTCACAACTACCTCACACACAGACGACGGAGCTTCTGTTTCTCTTTCTCTCTCAATTTTCTCCAGCTACCTCCTCATTCACACAGTGCATGGCTACACATACACAGTCCCTATTCACTCACGTAATTCACACTATAATAGTAAGCATAGGGTAGAGGCGCCCTAATAGCGTCCGTCAGTTTATCCTCACTCATCCAGATGCTAAATATACAAATACACACAGATATAATCATTTTATGACTATATAGAGCAAAGTAATTGTGTACATGAAGATACATACATATCCAGTGCATACAGATAGAAATTCTCTCTCTCTCTCTCTCTCTTTCCATTCCCCTGCCAAGCGAACCAATAATGTACGCACACTAAATGTAGCCGAGGGAACATATTCTCATATAGATTGGCATATTGCCCTTGTATCATTTTTCAGCAAACAATGAAATGAAAATTATTCGCAATCCCGCTAATTGGCTGTTTATACTGAATGGAAACAGGTCGGTAATATGTACTAACATAATTAGTCGGCTGTAATGAATCAAGTCGAGGCTTAATGAAAATGAATATAGCTCAATCAGGCAGCTTTCCTGCCACATACACACAGAGGAAGAGGAGACGAGGCCCGTGTCAAAGGGAAAGAGCCCTTTCACTCCACTCTGTACAATAAATACTGACTAAATACATTAGAAGAGCTCTGCTCGGCATTAGTCCCTATTAACTAAGTAGCATAGCCAAGGAGCCTACTTCTCCCTGGATTTATTTTACGTTTCCTCTTTTCACCCGTCCAGAATAAAAGAGCTAACAATAGGACAGGGGTACATAACGCTGTGGCTTTACTTGACTTAACTACCAATGAGGAGAGGAGAGTGTAGACATCCTTTCCCCGAATAGAGAAAACCAACACTCATTCACACAAGGCTCATAATAACACAATAGATCCCGAAAGTTGTCTCAATCCTTGCATATAGCTACAGATATAGTTTTATAAAAAGGAGGGAGAGTGAGAGGATATAGATGTATAGGCAGGTAACGGTATACGGGCGAGTGTGCGGGCAGTGGTCGGGAGAAAGTCCTCTACACACAACAAATAGAACACAGGAAGAAGACGGAGTGAGTGTAGTTGCATGGCAATGCAGGAGTGTGGATCGTTGCAGAGCGGAGGCTAAAACAAACGGAGAATGCGAGGAGGAGCGTCTCGAAGGTCAACTTTGACTTGACTTGCTGTGTCGGAGACTCCTGGGCTGGGCTACTTTCAACTGGACCACTTGGGCCAACACCGCCGCCAACAACCGTCGCTACAAACACATCCGCTGTCAGACTCGACTAATGTCCTTTCTCCAGTCCCATCCGAGACACACTCAAAACTCCAAAACTTCAGCTACCTACCTACCTTCCTACCTCCCGTCTCCTCTCTGCATACTTCTCAATACAACCCGAAACTCCCGCATCCCTTCCTCCGACTACACTCGCCTCACTTCAAATCTTCTGCCGTTCTACACACTCCTTATAACAAATCTTCCGCATGGAGACCTACATTATGCGAGACTACAGCCTCGGACACACCGGACGCAACCAAACGAATCTGTGGATAACAGAAGAAGCGTCAGCTCGACAAATCCACGCCACTCCACACACCATCTTAAACATTTCAACCCACTCCTAAATACAAAAATCCTTTCTCCACAACACTACTTTAATGCACACAATAACCTTTCACTATTCCTACACACAAGTTTTCTTACCTTCAAATCATACAATAAAAATATCCTCAACCCCTGCATAAGATACAATGCTGTTAAAAGAAATTCTAAATTATTTATTTGAAAGGAAAGCTTTTAAAAAATATGCAATTAATAATTTATACGATTTAAAACATTTTCTTGCTATTCATACACTTTTTCATAGTTTTAGTTTTTTATTAGTAAATAGTTTATTAATTAATTTTATTTGACTAGTTTATTTAGGAAGACTAAAATTTTACTTGACTGCTTAGAAACTTTTCCTAAATTAGCAATGCGGAAGATTGAAAGCGTTGATGATAATGTATCTACATGGAATCACTTTAAAATATTTAAATTTTCTGTATTAGTTATCGGTGGCGTGGAAGTAGCTCAATAAAAGTGTTTGTTGAGCCGGTTGGAAGTGGGAAGGAGCGAGAGTAAAAAAGAAAGGCCG
>JAAAYG020000009.1:1473078-1495073 GCA_009936455.2 Tomocerus minor
AATGTTACAAGTTATTTACTCTCTGTCTCTATGCACCTACATAACTCTATCGAGTTTCCTCAGTCCTCTCTGCCTGCCTGAGTTAAAAACGACAGAGTTAATCCACACATTACGCTACATACTATTTCGTATTAGCGTGTGTTATAAGAAGAACTTGGTTTCTGTGAGACTGAATCAGAGGAATTATGTAAGAGTGAGTAAGTGTGAGGAAAACATGCAATACCAACCTGGGCACTGTCTTCGTAGTCGACGCTCCCGTTTGGCGTGTTGGCTGCGGAGGGTCTTTGAGAAGTCGAAAGATTAATGGCTCCATCACCGTCGGTTTCCGCGTCCATCATTGAGCCATCCTGAAAGACCAACATAATCCCATTTCCTTAAAAACACCTATTTAATCTTCCACCTACCACAATCCCAACTAAATTCTCAGGCCACAAAATACAAATACTTAGCCACTTGTCTCTCCACCCGCCTAAATATGTCTACCCTTACTCTACTCACATCTTCCGGGCATATCATATCATTCCCAGCTCATCCTCACCCACCAATTCCCTTTAAACATCATTAGTACTATTTATCTACTGCATGGGGAGCTACAGAAAAGAACAAGGTAGATATAGAGAGATTCATTTTGACACGACACATCTAATCGCACCCTAATACCCATATATACCTATATATCCATCACGATAAAATCCACTTAGGTGACTATCTAGCTCTTATTATATTGCTCGGTGTTTACTACGACTGTCTCTCTGTCGCTCTAGCTTAATGTGTTGACAAAATGTTTGAAAAATAGCTAGTGATATTTGTAGTAACTACAAATCCATACACATTCAAGACAAGAATATTATTATAGTGTACGGATATAAAAGTAGGGGAATTAAACCAAGAAAGAATCCTAACTAACTATATATGACCAACTCTAACGCAGAATGATTATATTATTAACTGCCTGTAATAGTGTGCGTACTATTCTATATATTAATAGTGTAGTAGTAATCTTTTTATTTTCTGTAGACAACAAGCTATATAGATCTCAGTTGGTTGTCTAAGCTCTGATTGTTAATCGGGGCTTTAAGTATAGAGGTAGCCATATAATTTTTATTAACTTTGTTTATTCGGTTTAATTAAGGTAGGAGCCCTGTTATTATGAGTAATGATAGCGGAGAAAGAATGCAAAGCCTCGGCTCTCCTACTAAATAAGAATCTGATAAGAAAGAAGAAAGACAATTATAAAATACTGGGACAGGATATGGAGCCACACCGTCCTAGGATTTATTCCACCCAGTGCCCATTATACAAAGGAAATCAAAACAAGGGATATCATTAGAACCAGATCTAGAAACTTTGATGAACAATGCTAAATTAGCGAGAAAAGATGTGAAAATCAGTGATAAAAAGCCAGATTGTGCAGATAAACATAAAAACATCACAACTCCGTGCCCTCATATAACTACCACTATCGCCTGCATATACCTACTACATAAAGACATGGCTGCATCAACCATTCTTTAAATAGGGCAGCAGTTCTCTTTATTTCACTTCTCTGCATTGTCTGAACTACATACTTACTGTATGCCGTGGCCATCAGCAAAGATACCTTGATAACATTTAACTGAGACTCCTACTATGGCTTTATTACCTACCTATCCATCCTGGAGCAATAATATAAAACAAACTGCTTATCATAGATTACTCCTTATTTATTACAATGCAGACCTTATCAACAAGACAGTACAAAAGATACTCACTAACTGCATTTAATTTCAAGTTTGAAAACTCTGTGAAAAGAATGCAAACCCACAGAAGCCCTAACAATCCCATTTAATAGAACTATCTACAAGACAATGATTTCACAGTGAAATAGAGATTCCTATATTGAATAAAATTCCAAACAAGGAAAAAAATTGATGCGCAGTTACGATGAAAACTATTTATACCACGTAAAACTTTATTGCGTATATATAATTGTTTATATAATATTACATAAGATTTGTGTATGTATTATAGAGATGAGCAGTGACCTGGAACGATACAGAACTAAGCGTCTGATCAGAGTTACTAACAGAAATGTCAACTTCAGGCACTCGGGTTGACACAAATTCTGCAAAACAGCAGTCAATATCCTACAGAGACTGCAGACAGGTAGTTTAAGTCGAATTCATTACAATGGAAATTTATGTTGGTCGAATTTCGCCAACCGTTCACATTTCTTTTCACAACTGAGTGAATTTGTTAATTGAGAACTTGTAGCGTAAACAAGAGTCTTTCAGTATGTTTTACTAGGCGCAAGGAGGATTTTGGAAAACTACCTACTCGTAGGTGGTATTATTTTTTTAAGCATGAATGTAAAGGTTTGAATAAAACATTTCAAAACATTTTGTAAGTGTGAATGAAATGAAATCTTGGAATTAAGAAAACTATTGCTTGTGATTGTACAGAAGATAAGAAGACAAGGGAAAACAAACAAGAGTATTTTCCACGAAAAGGCCAATGATTAAATTAAATAGCGTTTAGACTCATATACATATATAGGTACATATTTGTGGCTAGAGAAAATGTTGACACTAAAAAAACGAGATAAAATCTAGCGTCACATCCGCTGTGTGATGTTTACAGGGAAATTGCGTAGTAAGTATATTTTTAGTTGATGAGACACTGTTGTGGCTGCTAAGTTTGTAAAGACGGATGTATTAGGTTTATTCTGTCATGGAATGAAGAGGCCATAAAGCAAATCTGAAGTCAGCAAAGAAAGGAGGAACGGAAAAGGCAAGGAAAAGTGTTCTTCGTAGAAAGCAAAAGGTGCAGGACGAGAAAGGAGCGAGTATTTTCAGAGTCAACGGAAGAAAGGAAGTCGGGAAAAGGGAGAGAGATTGTCTACGTGCAGGAGTCGAGGAGAGGAGCTGATATTATAGCAGAGAGGACTTTCTCGTAAGAAGGATCTTATCTTTCCCCTATAGAGCAGAGCTTATTGTTAGTAAGTTGTTGAGTTGTAGGTGGGATGCTCTGTTCTGGGGCAGGCTGACTTTAATAAACTAAACACTAAACACCAGAGCAGTGCCGCTGTGTGTGCCGGAGATGTGAGACATATAAATTCATGGGTCGGAGTGGCGTCTAAGTAAAATGTGGCGTGTATAACTCATTCAGGTTGATATGATGGTGGCGTGGCTATAGCTAATAGGAATTCAGTTAGCCCGCTCACTCGTCCCGTTCCATATTAATTTCTGCGTTTCGGAGGAAAACAACAGAGGATATAATATAACCATCCTTGTCATGTCACCACTCCTTTCTCTTGTTATTGTATAGACTTATTTCACACTTGACACCACCGAGGAGAGCCCAGTGAGCACAAAGTAGGCGAGCAGAGCGCGTCGAGCCGAGCTCTGTCCCAGTCAACCCACCCAACCACCACCAATTCCAACTATCTTTACTCTGTAATTCGAAGAGCTTTTAGCACGCTATCTTCATGTAAGTCTAATCTGGAACAGTTCCGTTCTAATTGTGTAAGACGTACAGATTGTATTTATGACACAGGCTTACACTCCCTCAACTCATGCCTTCCTTCCTTGTCCACATGCAAAACATGCCCCACACGACATTATTACGGCCCTGCATCACACACACACACACATATACCGAACGGTTCTGATATACTTCTACTACAGCACCCTTTCACTACTACTACCACTAAAATGTCCTCATATCTTCCTACTCATCTAGTTACTTTTTTCTTTTTTATCTCAACTTACCTAACATTCCATATTAACTTTGTTGTCTGGGCGAACAAGGGAAAAGTTAGAGAGATTCTACATGCCCTGCACTCACATTCTATTATTATCAATTATAAGGCCTAAAGAAAGAGTTGCGACTTGAGACAAGTACGTAATTCCTGTTGTTTCTCCCTCAATTCTCTCCTTCCTGTTTTTCAAAGACTCTGCATGGGCAGCAGCAGCACATCGTCTAGCACCTCACTGCAACTTGCCCAATAATATTATTGTACAGCAGTTTTGTATCTCCCGAGGATTTCTTAACAAATGCCTACTACAATGAATTCTTCAAAACTAACCTTGAGAAAATAAGATGAGACACACTCTTATATTTATCTTTATTTACAGATTCTAAGTAATTTCTAGAAATAGGAAAAAAATAACATCGCAGTCGCTTAACATAGTTTACACATAGAGAAAAAAAACCCTCTGGCTGATCCACCAACAATAAATAGAAACAGCAAATGATTCTGACTATGTACAGAATGTAATCCAGGTAAATATCCAATTAAAATTCCCCTCTCTGTAAAAGCTTGATTGTGCAATCCATTGCTAACATTTTTTGTCAAGAGCAAACAATTATAATCTACATAGTAAAGGACATAACTACACCATAAATATATACATAATGTCACACTTATAAACTTTACAATACTTCTGTGTCTTCAAATATTAGAAATAGACAATATTTGATGCCAACAACAACAACAGCCAATAAACAAAAAATCTGCCTTTTGTATCATACGTTTTCCTTCAAGTGTTTAATTTTAAGGAAATTTTAAATGCCATTCATGTTGCTCATTTTTATTTATTTTAGATGAAACCATGAAAATTTCAATAAAATCAACCTGAATTTCGTAAGATGAGCCACTTTCATGTGCTGTGTAGCTGAAGGTCTCAGAAACAAGAAGCTAAATATATCATAGTGACTGGGTGGAGTATCACAATTACAATGAACACCGCACTACTGGAGGCCACTATTATTCCACAACTCTAAACACATCTAGAATACGTGAGAAGTATTGTAAGCTCTAACAAGGAACCAGTATCAGTCGGAAATTAATTACGACGTTGTAGCTGTGTAAACTAGGATGATAATAGCTAGTTGAATGTAGTCACAGTTGTGTCGGCCTAACACAATTTTTTCCATGTAAATAGTACAGACTGTACTCACTGATGTGTGGATATGAATGTTATTATGAAACTTTAGAAGTACCTAAACAGTTACATGAAGATTATGCAGGACACTGAATAATAGAAAAAGAGAGATGGAAATTTCATGCGCTTCACAATGCTGGAGTTGGCGATGGGAATTTAAGATTAAGTCAATGTATTCATTTTTTGTCAGTTACTATTTAGCTACAGTGTAGTCCGTAAGAGTTGAATGTATTTCTTTGAATGTGGCTACAAATAAACAGAGACTGTAAGTATTGTAGTAGCAGATGTGTGTGTCGAAAGAGAAGAATTGTTATTGAGTGATTGTAAGTGAATGAATGAATGGGTTTTTTGAATGAGATGTGGTTGATCAATCTGTGAGGGATAATGGGGCCGGAGGAGGTTTGTCGTGACTTTCTTCTGTCCAGACTCTTAAGACAACTAGCCAACGGCCAAGTTTTATTCTGGCGGCAGGTACCTAATAAAACTCTTTACATGTCTGTATCTGCGAAGAGGAAGCGTGAGTGAATTGTGCTAATGCGATCGCGTATCTTTAATCTTTATTTTAGTACGTGTCTGTAACTACGATCCCTATATCTGCACAAAGACAATGATGATACTGCACTGTATAGCTCTTTCATGTACTTGAGTCCCATGAACACTCTAACTGCTCTGAGTTGGCTTTACTACGAATTATTTACTACGAGAAGGCACATTACGCAATGTCCGGAAGAATGGAGCTTAAAACGACGACCTTTGCTGAGCTGAGTAAAAGTCAACTGCACTGTCAGTCACGTTGCTAGCCACAGAGCATTGAATGTAATTAGGGACACATGATGAACCATAATAAATTACGTCAGATGCCCGGCTACTTGGTCTGACAAGACATTGGTGGGACAGGGCGGAGTGGGAATCAAGTCTCACGAAATCACATCCATTCTCTTCTCGCCTGCCCTACACTCTTACACATCTCATCTATAGAATATAGAACACTCTTTTCTCACATTCCCTTTTCTACGCCACTTGCAATCCTGGAATTCGGAATCAAGCAAACCTACCCGGCACAAGGGTCAATATCACTATAAGTCAGCCTGCGTTTTCACACTCTTACACTTTTCTAAGTCAAGTTGACTATATTACTCCCCATTCAGGAAGCTATACACATCCAGTCTCATAACCTGTCTAACTTTTTCTACTGCACATCCTTAAACATTTTAATAGTGGACCAAAAACCGTTTTAATATTGCAGATTCATCCAATTGATTTATATGTATTATGCATTTAGTAAATAAGGCATACCCTCATCTTGTCACAATTGCGTGTGAATTATTTTCATGCCACTTATTTCTCAATAGCCATGACTTGAGTAACATGTACTTTATATAATTCCAAAGGAATTCAATATTTATCAGATTATCACACACATAGGTAAATCACTATTGCATATTATTATACAAACAAAAAATAGTAATGTGCATGAAAGGCTGATTTGATCCAGAATTCTTTGAAGCACCATAACCACACGTTATAATTGTGAATGCACCAAAACACTTTTCTAGAAAAACTTTTATCAATTTCACTTTGAAAACTTTTAATTGATTTATTCCTTATATTAAATAACATTAACTGTAAAAGCACACTGTTGATTTGCGTAGCAGCAGGAAGCTTACTAGCAATCAGCAGTTGGACGTTAACTTTTTAAAATGGGAAAGGTAAACTGAGACTGAATCAATTGCAATAAACAACAACAAGGCGAAGGCGGTCCTAATTCTAGGTTGAGACAGAAAAATAGAGAGTCCTCATCACAAGCTTTTCCTTTCGTTTGTTTGTAAATAGAGTGTAGCTGCACATTTGATAAGTCTGTCGTTTCCCTTGTAAGGCATAATATTTGGGATAATAATATTCATTTCAATGCAGTACAGAGAGAGATAAGAAAACGGAGCTACCCTTGCCTTGCCTAACCTCCTCCGTCCTCACTAACATCTACGTAGCAAGTTGTACTCTTGTACCAAGCGAACGTGAATGTAGAGAGTACGTCTATAAAAATGAACATCTAGCTATACATGTAACTGCAGAGAATGCCTTGCGCTTCACTACAATAGGTTGTTTGTGTTTGGTCGGATGGATAAACAGCAAGCAAGTTCCCAAGGCCTCGATGTTGTTGTTGTCTTGTCTCGTGGTGGTTGTCGTCGTCAATGTTGTTCCTCAGCTCCTGGACGTGCACCATAAACACTCAATGCAATTCATAGAAACAATTCATAAGTCGAGAAACAAATAGGAGTTCCCGTTTCCAACTCACTCACTGCTTAACCGACGGCACCGAAGCAACTAGAGCTATTTACCTTAATATTATTATTATTTCCATGTCCATATAGATAGAACAGTCATCTCCAATATTCATATCATCTTAGTAATTGTTATGACTATGAAAGAGCTTATCATTCTACGGCTAGAGATAATAATATATCTGTGCTAGCTATAGAGGCAAAGATATCCTTTTAAAATATCTATATTAGCATAAATACGTGTATGCATGTGTTCTTGTTCTCCTATTATTTGTTTACGATGTACAAGTCGATATCTAGCTGCTTTGTGTGCATAAAAGTCGTCAAAAATTTCATACATAATGTATATGGATGATGTTTTGAGGAGCTAGCAAAATAGCTATCTATAGATAACATTTATGTACAGTAACCTACTACAGTTTACTTGTATTACGTTCAATTTCGTCGCTGCCCTGGGCACTCACGAACGAGCTAACGACTTAAAGTCAAGTCACGCCATAATATCATACCTCACCCACCACCACCACCGTAGCAGCACAGAGAGATAGGTAGCGCCGAATAAAGTAGGATAGCTAAATACTAATCCGAACCAAGGCAAGGAAAAGAAAACAAGTGGAGTATATGAGGAAGACGGGCCTATATGTTTTGACAGTCACAAGAGTACCTAGAGCAAACAACTAGCTACCCTAAAATCGTGTACACATAAACAACAACTTTAAA
The DNA here is from genome assembly GCA_009936455.2 of Tomocerus minor. NCBI lineage: Eukaryota > Metazoa > Arthropoda > Collembola > Entomobryomorpha > Tomoceridae > Tomocerus > Tomocerus minor. The sequence continues at coordinate 1,481,006 of JAAAYG020000009.1, forward strand.
TATAGCTGGCTACTCCCCCGAATTGATCGTAGGGGATGCACAAAGGTAAAGGATATGAAACATACGTACACACAGGTTTAATATTTTTCCTCGGAAATTGTTTTTGAAAGCGTAGGAAAACAATAGGCGTATAAAGGCTAGGCTAGGTAGTTTATCTATTTAGCTATTACTTTGAGGTTGAATAAATCAGATTTGCGCTGAGCTAGACTTTCCGACGCTTCCATTCCACTTACTTACACTAATAATGCTACAGAGCGAGTCGAGTAACATCAAACCAGTTCAGTTGACATCTTATCATAAAATAAACAGACTTAAACAGTGAATTTCAGCCCGGGCTTCCCTTCGTGAATGTTATCCACAAATTTTCTCTCATCTTTCCATAGCATTCATTGTGGCTGGGAACAAGAGGATAAATTACATTTTACTAATAACAAACAACACAATGTTTGTAAGGATATTCATGAGAGGAGAGATAATTTCCCTGATATAAAAATTATCAGATAAAGGGGAACAGAACTAAAAGTCCTACATGCATATGCATAGGTAGTTGGTTTAGACGTAGAAAAGCTCTCATGCATTTGCATGACATTCTTTGCCCCTTTCTGTAATGCTGAGTAGAAAGGCAGCGTTTACTAATTGTGTGGATAGGAAGGGCCTGGAAGTGTAAATAAGTCGTGCGAGAGTCGTTCGTAAGAAGAGCAAAAAGGAAAAGACCCTGACTTGTTTGTTTGTCAATAGGTGACGAATAAGAGAAGGCAATTTCGGCACTTAGGCAAGGACATTGTATTTCCGTCTGTTCTGTTCTATCTATTATCTAGTCAACTGCTGACAGCAAATAAACTGCCATGCTATTAGCAGTGGGCTAGAGGAGTTTAGTCCTACCTCTCTCGCTCATGTCAAGCCAAGCACAGCAGATTCGGATATCAACTACATATTTACGTCTCTATTCCGCTCAGTTTTCTGCTCCAAATTTCAGTTGCTTGCTCCACGACGACGAGCACACAATGCTTATGTTTCGACAACGACAGTCTTTCCAATTATTGTGCATTTGATCCTTCTATCTGATGCTTTCAGCTGAGTAAACGCAGAACAATACAACTGCTCCCTACCTTCTCCTACTACCTACAAACACCGTAATATTATTATGTAGTTGATTTGCTTTGCTTTTATGTATCTTACTTTCCATCCACCAGTCAGGCCCTAAGTAGATGCAAATAAATATATCCATCACGGAGCAAGGACTTGCATTATAATATAGTTAGACATAAGTAGGCATTACTGCAAGTACTATATGGATGGATACGTTTTAAGTGAGCACATGGAGCCATGGAGCTGATGATTGCTAAATACTAGCAAGTCTTTTTGTCTCCTCTTCTAACTCACTCTCTGTGTATAAAGAGAGACCTTTCAACAGTCCTCATCAGAATTACGTAAACGGTGAGCATGTAATTGCAATCTGCATCCTCCGTTCTGTAACACGTTAGAAGGAGCAAGCCTTTAACTCATCGACGCATATTGTATATATATCTACATATTATCAGATATAGCCTACTGTTTTGACTACATTCTAAACGAGTCCTTTCGCTCTTTGAACTGCCATTAGTACTAATAAATAGATACATGAACACTATGCACTACCTTGAATCATTCAGATCTATCTCACTTTAACGTCAGACTAAAGTCTAATACTTTCTCATCATGAATTAATCGTTATATGCATATATATTTGGGATTTATAAATATAGATTGTTATCATGCAATGTATGCACGACTATAAGGAGCTTAGCTTTTTAGGTTTACTTGTGGATAATGCTTTCTCGTTCTATTTCTTACGATATATGCTAGAAATACGTAGCACATTTTTTTATGGATTGTTTTTCTAATAGTAAATGCTAAGGTAGCTCTAGCATTCAAGTTCGTTTCGAGAAAATAAATTACAAGTTAGACTCATTAGCTAGGGTAAAGGATGGAAACATGCGTATATAATATTATAGAGCCATAGTTTATCTGCATACATGCTCCTCCGTCCTAGCATACATCAATCGCTACAACAAATAAGCGTTTACATAATGAAACTATGTAAACGAGTGCAGTTCAGTGCGCAGTGCACAAAATCAGCGAAAAATAAAGACAACTTTGCTCGGTAACATTAAACCGTAGTACAAATATCTACATACATTAACTTTCCCGTACTGTGTTGCAATTCATATTCAGTTTTGTTCTGTGAAGTCAAGTCAACTGGTTTTGCCAATACAAACTGCGCTGCTCCTGCTACTTTAGTCAGGTCTGTCTTGGAATCATGTATTATAATGTTTATAGTAGGTTGGGTGAATAAATAGGTGAACGTTGGACGCTAATATATGGCTTCTTTTATTTCGCTCCAGTATTCGGCTGAATGGATTAGATTAGCTAATAGGAATAGTAGATCTGAAATGTAGAAATAATTTAGAATTGGGTATATTAGGATTTAGGCATGTGTCGTCGCTGCCAAATTGGAGGACATCAACTGAGAATGAGACTAGGGCAGAGAGGAGATGACACTATTCCCAGAAAAGCCTCCTAACCACCTCTTATACGTCATAAACAGACAGTATATCTGTTTATGCCGAGTTCTATGTCGACTACTACTACCTGTAGTGTGAATGCATGAGATTTGTGGGAGAAAAGGAAGAGGAGAAGTTTGGCGAGAGAGAGAGAGAGGAGTGAGACTGTCTATGTTCCCGTTCCCGTCTCTCTCTCTCTTTCTGGAACTGGATTCGGTGTATGTCTACGGAAGAAGGGAATGTGTTATTTGTGTTGTTGTGTTGTGTGCTGGGTAATGGAGTAAGGATTTTATGTCTATGTCTGGAAGTGTAGTGTTGTAGTTTGTATTTGAATTTGTATTTGTGTCGTTGGTGAGTGAGTGGAGGAGAGGAAGGCAGGCAGGGACGAGAAGTGAGTGAGTGAGTTTTTGGTGGAGCTCGTTGATATAGCTAAATGGGTTGTTCTAAGTGTGTATGTTGTGTACAAACACGAGAGATAGGAGTTTGGAAGAAGCACATTCGGCGTGCATAGGGAAAATAGAGTCGGGCAAGAACTGCTAACTACTATGTACATGTAGAACTAAAGTAGAGCTGTGCAACCATTTTCGGGATTGGATTTCCCAATCAATAATGCTACTTTGAATGCACGGGAAAAACGAAAACTGCTGACAACATAAACAAACAATAAAACAAACAGTTGAGCAAAATCAATAGTCTCAGCCGAGCACGGAGTGGCTCTACATGTGCTCTCTCATGCCAACTCCTTCCCCATCATCATACATCGCCTCCTGCCTGCTTCCCTACACTCACTGCCATTTCTCCATCAACAACTTTTCCTTCTTACAGTCAGTAATTTATGGTAAACAAGCTGGCTCTATGTCCGGTCCCTCCGACTGCTCACACCTCGCTCGCTCTCTCTCTCTCTCTCTCTCTCGCTCTCTCCTACAAAACAACAGCTAAATCCATTCCATTCATTTTCATACGCTATTATATCAACATCACCATTTTATATCCTCACACACATACACACAGACATAATCATATCCCGGAGGAGGACTGCATATGTATGCCTGTCATCCATCCTACATGCTACACACAGAAACAGTCTGGAATCTCGTAGATATTATATGTCGTATATAGAACAAGTAGACAGTGAGCCACTAACTAACAACGCAAGTATGTAGAACAAACATTAAACTATATTTCTGTTTAGGAGAGAGAAAGAGAGAGAAGTCGAGGAGTCTCACAGAGAGGCCGAGCAAGTTGAGCTCCGTCAGACAACACACTTCCCCTCCACCAAGCAGCACAAGAGATAGCTGGGATGGGAAGGAGGACGATGACGATACAAATACAACAGAACAGCAAACAAGAACAACTAAACTACGTACACAACAACTGCCGTTCCGTCTCCTCCGTCTCTTCAATAACTGGATTGCTTATTTTCGACCTAACATAATCCATCTGTATGCATTACTCTCGCTCCTCTATAATGCTTTCCTTCTTTCCTTACTTATTGTTAGTTTAGCTTACAATATTCTCAGAGAATGTTTTACTTTTCCATATGCCCTTCTATCGCTCTCTCTCTCTCTATCTCTCTCTCTCCCGATTCCAGCTCACTTTTCTTTCCTTCATATCATCTAATCCGAAAGGATTCTTCCTATCCTCTCCTGACTGACTTCCCGCACATCCATATGCCCTGAACCTCTGCCGTCCTAAACTTTCCTTCCCTTCAAAACACAAATCACTACAAACTATGTACACTTTTTCTTAATACTCATTCGGATTTACTACGGATATGAACGGAGTGATTTAGCCGAGATATTATAGGCATTTATAGATGGAAGAGAGTTAAGACTGTTAAATAGCGTGTCAGTCCTTTCCACACTCGCACACATCACACAACACAGAAGAAGAAGAAGAGTCATGATAACTCACACTACAGATACAGAAACGGTTGAAGACGAAGGCGAGGAGTGAAATGAGAGAATAGCACGTAATATTATGCAATTTGTAAGGCAATGTGATGCAAGCTGGTTGTTTGGAGTGTGTACCTGGAGGAAAATGAAGCCCCTCGTCCCTATTGTTACTTTTGTTAGGAGTGGAAAAATAAATATAATGCATTCACATCTAGAATAAACAAGGGACAAGAAAACAAGACGAGGGAAGCAATAATAATAATAATATGTACAGGACTACTCTTCTCTCTCTCTCTCTCTCTTTCTCTGTCTCACTTGACTATGTAGTTTGGCTGTGGCTTTGGTAGACATGGGCTGGAATGCTGAGCTACATATGCTCGACTGTCATGGTTTCACTCGCTTCGGTTATTTCTATTTTCTTCCTACATGCATAAATATACATAGGACATAAAATAACACAATAACGCTCCGAACTTATCTGCTACATCACTTTTTATGAATCCACATACGTACATAGACATATGTAGTGATTGTATGTGGTGTCTAACTAATGTACTAAGCTTTAGTATAGAGATACACTGACGGATATCCTATGCGCTTAAAAGCGAAGCTCACTTTTCTCGCAAGAGCTAAGAGCTACCTATCACTTTATCGAATTTAGTTGTGTATTATAAATAGCTGTATAGAGATAGATAAATATATTCTTTCTTGCTAGGTGTACACGGTGTCTTCATGTTTCTCTCCTCAATTCTTTCTCCTTCACAAAGCACTTTATATGGAGCAATATTGTGTAATATGCAATAAAATGAGACTACATGAATACAAAGAGCATTATGCTATCATCATTCAACTCTCTATATCATGGAGCATCATAGCACACATAATACACTTCACTTCACACTCAATCTCCTCATCATATTTATATGAACTGTGTACTGACACAAGATTTCAACATAATAACCTTAAACATCCCACTAGCCAAATCAGTCACTCAAGTCAAAAAGCCTCCTCTCATCTCATCTACTCAAGACAATCTCTTGTTTCACTTCTTACGTTGTTAAGTCCTTTTCCTCTCCTGCATAAATACATCGCACATTTACTATCTCTTCATTCTCTCTCACTCTCTCCCTCCTTATTATTGGCGTATAGCAACCAGGGTTATTATAATGATACGAAAATCACTACGATTCTTCCCTCGCACAGATCCACTGGCTTATTTAGATTTTCATACTCTGTTACATTCTCTTTTCCACAACTACACAAATCCAGACTGTTTTGTACTGTATACCACTAAATTTTATTATTAGAGTAACTTGTTCGTTCCGCAAGCTCTGCAAGTGGCAAGGTTGAACTTAAGTACCTACATATTTTTTTGTAAATTGGGGGGAGCTGTGCAATATAAACCCGAAATTATACTACCATATTTCACTTATTATTATTATACACATTTAAGCTACCTTATAATAAGGAGAAAAAGGATCAGGTAATAATATAATAATCTTCCTACAAATACCCTAACCACAAATTATTACATCCAATGTGACATATTTCCAGGGATAACGATAGCCCTAAGTAAAGTAAAATATATTTTGGTTGTAGCAATCCTAATACCTATATTATAAAATCAGACAGTGTAAAGTTCAAAAACTTATTCCAATTCTGCAGTTATAAATAAACAGAGTAATTTAATGCATTTGTCTAATTGGCAAATAAATTTTTCCTCGTATTTACTTCTCAAAGGTTTTAGATGAGAGCTATTCAATTAGATAATAATGCAGAAATACCCACGTAAAAGAAGTCTAATATGCATGGGAAACGTGCCGGATGATAAGATGCACAGAATTCGAACTAAAAAGTTCTGAGTATAAATTATTTACTTAATTTCCTCGCTAACCGTCACAAAGGGGGGATAAAGAGCTGAAATTGCAGCAAGACAATTTTACTTCTTATGAAAGAGTTTTGATTGTTATTGCTTGTTTCGATTTCTGCAGTCTTGAATAGAAAGCTGTATATCAAATGCCATTTTTATAGCAACTTTTGTCGACTTACATTGGACCTTGTCTGGCACATAACAATCTGACAAATGAAAGAGTTCACAATTTCACTACATTGTAATACATCTGTCCTTCATGCAACCAATACCACGCAACTTGGTGCTTTGTAACATAATCTTTTCATTTTTCGCCATTTAATTGCATCCTTGGTTTTCATTTCTGCATTGAAAGCTACCACGTATTGGTGTGCATTCTAGTAACTCACCTTTCTCAAGATCGGATAAACATATTGGCATCAATTTCTACTATTTTTAGCATAGAGAAATTTCCGGGGAAAAATATTTTGAAAGGTAAGAATAAGAATAGGAAGAATTAGTACAAATCACAATAATTTTGTTTGAAAACTGAAGCGTATATTTTGCAGAATCTTTCTTGAGATTTTGAATTGATCAAGCTTTGTGGTAGGCAGGTCTAATAGGACTTTGTAGTTAATAATACATACCTACACAAGTCTTGAGGATAGTAAAGGCATAGGATTCTGTAACTCTGGTTAATCTATTTGAGACATTTGTGCTTTGTATTTCCTAATCCTACCGTCATATCACAAAACATCAGTCTCACTCTGTCAGTGGAAAGGAAGAGCATTAATGGCAGGTATATATATGTAGGTAAGTGGTTATTAAATGATGGCTATGCATAGCTATCTGAGGATGCGATAGAATCTTCTTTTATCTATACAGCTCATCTTTATCTCTCTTCTATTCACATTTATGTAGGAAACGTAAACTAAAACTCATCTTGTGCTAACTACCTCTGTCGTTTTCGTTAGTTCGCGTTTCAACTGCACTAATTTGTCGTTGGATGGTTTTGCATTGAAATATAAGGGAATGGTAATTTCGTCGTAAAGGAAATAATGCACAATAACAATTAAATTATTGCTACTTAACTGGGAACAACATCTGCACATACAAATAAAACACAATACACTGTATACACAGGTCTCCACAATTAGTTTATCTTATACATGCAATACAAACAACTGCAATAAACAAATGGGCTTAGGTACTTTTGGAAAAGTAAGTAGCTATTGCATCGATGTGCCACACCATGAACAGACTATTTATAGCCCACGTATAAAAGTAGTAACTCTCAATGCAGCAAATGTATATCCCTATGCATGTATGCACTGCATGGATGCTTCACTTTCCTGTTATATAACATTTAAGGAAAATAAATGTCTCATTTGTGCAGACTAGATATTCTCAAGATATCACTCAACTCCTACAATGCTAAATGACCTTACATAAAGCACCGTCATGTTTCGTTGAAATAGAAAGTGCTCCAAACATGCAATACCTAGTACATGTTTCCTTGTGTAGCATCACTAACAATTTTTAAATTGGATGAAATTATGTACAAGGAAACAGAAATTCAAATCAAATTTATTAGCAGTATACAGAACAATGTTATGACAGAGTCTATAGAGAGTCAACGCTAGAAACTTTCTCCTTATTTCCAGATGCCAACAGCTGCATGGCAATCTGGCAAAGTTCTTTATCTTCAGTAGTAATTACTAATGACGAATAAAGAAATTAGCCTGAGCATAGGTTGTAGTGTGATGATGAAGGAAACAGACGGGAACAGAAACAGTTACTTGCAGCTATGAACAAGGAACATCTTCCCTTTGTCTCCCTATTATTACCATACACATTCTCTCTGCATATATTAAGGTGCTTTCAAAGTTACAAACAACACCAAATAATATTATATAGATACATAGCTAATATTTCATCCTCCTTTAAAAACACTTTACTAATCTACTAACTAGTTATATTCAGCGAAACAATTTATGAAAAGCAGTTCAATAATTTCTTGGCATAAACAACTAAAAGTTCTCGGAATTAATCAAAAGCATATATGCATTTTGTGTCTATATACCATAAGTTTTGTAAATAAAAACATTGATATATGGATAATAATCTTGTAAGAGTTATATATAATAACATTTTTGAGAATATTAAAAGTTAGGGAAGCCAGGAAATAATTTAGCTATGATTATAAACATTTATGTAATAGACAAATAATATGAATTAGCGAGAAGTAAATCCCATCGCTATATTTTAATGATCATTTGCAAAGATAAGTTGCAAAGGTCAATGATTCTTTGCGTGTATCTATTACCGAAGAAAATAATTTAGCAGTAAATCATTTTGCAGGGAAGTTTTTGTCTGTGAGCAAAAATATTGACAAAGGACATATATTTATAGTGTATGCATATAACATCGTTAGTCGCAATGAAATGTTTAGTAGAGAAAGGGAGCGAATGGGGCATAAGAACTAAAGGCAATGGAGCAGGACGGGAGCACTAGAAATAAAAAAATACAATAAACAGAACAGACAAGTTGAGACAAGAAAAACTTAAGATTGAAGGTAGGTAGGAGTCGAAGTAAGTGGCAGTGGTAGTCGTGAATATGGCAGAATATCAAAGATAGTGGAATGATCTAGGACGGGAATGTGGATGGATGGAAGAGCTATTGAGCTTCACATGAGACTGGAAAGAATCGAAAGAAAGTAGAGATGAATTGAGGTAGTCAGAGATCTTCGCAAGAGTTCCCTCTGTCTCTTTCTCTCTCTCTCTCTCTTTCGTTGTTGGCTGTGTGTGCATGTAAGTCTGTAGCATTTAGTGTGGAGCTGTGTGGAAGAAGGGAAGAAGAGTTGTTTGGTTGTTCGTCTGTCTTGTTTAGCAATACAGAGAGAAAAGGGAAAGAGAGGAAAATGGGAAGGAAGTTGCCTATAAAAGAAACTCTAATGCATAGTCTGACAGACGCTCTCCCAACTTATCACATATAAAGACATTTACACAATACTTTTCCTTGCCGTGACCAGAATGTTGGAGTAGGAGCAGACAGTCAGAGAGGAAAGAGAGAGAGAGCCTCTTTCTTCCCTCTAATACTTGAGAAAGCGTATAAATACAAATGTAAACACAAATACAGAACTCGGAGGCTATTGAATGCCCCTGTGCTTAGCTACGTAAGTAGACATCAAATATTGTAGTGCTCGAGTTATGTCGGTAGCTACTTAATACAGGCATAAATGTAGTTGCTTCTTTAGCGGCTCTCTCTCTCTCTCTCTCTCTCTCGTGAACTTTTCGGCCTAGCTACCTACTTATTATCCTCCAGGCCCAGATTCAAAATGAAGAACCCCTTGTAACTTATAACTGGAAGAAATAGGACATTATCCCTCTTCGTTATGTCCCCTTTAATCTCATACCTTTTAGTTGATGATGATAAACCAACGAGCGTATAAATATTACGTCAAATCCCATCACATGCAACTAAACATTAAAAATAGTGCTGCACGTAGCCAGCCAGAAGAAAAACAGCTTTCCATTTAAGAATTCCGCTAATAATACTTATACCTAGGCGCATTATGTGAGACAAGAGCTGCTATTTATTGGGATGATGTGTGTACGGACTCTGTAGAAACAGATACAATTGTTCAGCTGTGTCTATCTAAGTCAAGTGTGTATAGTCCATACAATATTCCTTGACTTGCCTTGACTGTAGAGATACGGAGAGAGAGAGGGAGAGAGAGAGAGACGTGCACAACAGAATAGCCAAGTCGTTTATATTTACAGGGCAATGTTTGTGCTAATACCAGTTTATATTTATTATCTGAATCTGTACAGAATAAAATCATAGAACACAACACTAGCAATTGGAGGTATTTGTTTTAGTGGCAATACAATGCTAGCACAATCTGCCCATCCATCTCTATTCTATGCTCCATGGATCTCTGATATTATAGTTATAAAATAACTACGTGTGTAGACACTATTATGTTCTGTTCACTGTTCACTACTATTGTTATTGTCAGTCAGTTTCAAATAAATAGTCGAACTATAAATAAATAAATGTCCTACGTACAAACTCAATGGAGCTCCAAAAACCTTGCAATGCTTTCCTTCACCATACAGCTCATCATTATCATACTACAGAGGATTGTTTCTCCGATTATACTCATACTTCATTTTCAAATTTAAATATATCTGGAATACTTACAGAAGCGAAACTTTTACACCATGTTCCCGAATCATTGAAGTAATTTCAATAAAATTTGCAGTATCATTGGGTCAACAAAAGTCATAATAATTAAAATAAATTTTGCCGACATTTCAAATATTCATTATTTAAAATCTTACTTCATTAATATATTGCACGTAAATGACCACTAACTAATATAAAATGTTACAGAGGGAATTTTGTAAATTCCTCAGTTCGGTTACAAACTAGCACTAATCTTAAATTGCTGAAAAGCATGCTTGCATATTTGATTTTTGTCAGTGCGTCAAGAAAATTGTAATTCCAAAATCGAGGTTGTGGATAATAATACGCGGAACCCTCTGTAGTAACAGGCCTCCTATTTTGCTTACATTTATATTGTTATAGGAACTTCTAGATTTGAAAAAATAACGTTGTAACGGTATTTAGAGGATCATTGAATGCCTTCTATAGCTTTTTCATTTTATATATGTACTCTTGCTTGCTTCTAATCCAGTAATGTACATACTCGCCAATTGAATAATACATATGCAATTGGCAATTGCTAAATATGCATTATACATGTCGAGAGAGCTATCAGCGTTAAAAGTGAAAGAAGGAAACTGTATGTAGTGCAGAAACCACACGAAAGACAAGAGTTGGAGATTGTACGCTTATTATTTTGTTGGGATCCTTATAACTTATATATTATATGACTAGGTATATACCTTTCACCTATAAATTTAGCATTAGCAATACCTAGTCAATTTTTGCAATAGTAAATGCTGTAACTATTCAATTGAAAACTATCTCTGACGTAAAATCTACGAAAAGGATTTTAATTATTCAACAACAGAAAAAGTATTTGCTATTTATCCATATACAATATCAAAGAAGCAACTCATTTTTTACTGTATATATAAATAAAAAGGCTTACAACAACAGAAATCTATTTTTTGCAGAATTTTAAATTTAAAATTAGAGATATAATCTTGTCATTTATTACACATAGATTGAACTGAGCGATGTAACAATACTGAAATGTGGATGTAATGGTTTAAATTGCCCAATGAATAGTTACATGCGTCGTATAGAAAAGAATTATACGATATAAAAATTGTCCAAATAAGGACAAGGAGGTCCCAAACATTCACAAAGCAAAATTATTAGAGTCGATTTATCGTGTTCAAAATATCAAACTGCAGAGTTGCATAAAATGTTGTTTGAGGGGTTCCACCATGCAAGACTTTAGTATTTTATGTAATAGAGGAATGAAATGCTAATAATGAAAGGACGGATGAAGCGGAGGATGAAAAGGTGGGAATTAGCCGGAGAGGAAAAGGCTGGTGTGGACTGTGGATATGGAGGGAGTTGGAGGAACTCGGTTCGGTTGTTTGGTGTGGCTAAGGATATCGTGCGGCAAAAGCATCGGCGGCAGAAATCAATGCGGTCAGATTGATGCAAAGGGTTGTCGTGACACGGCTGAATAAAACATGAACCGTTTGATGATACATGTAGATTAACAAGGGAAACAACTAAAGGACACCCAAATATTTCACGAGAAGAACGCCCCATTTCCAGCTTAGAAAACATTTGATTTTATGGTGGACCGCTCTGGACTCTACAAATATTCCCCACAACTCTGCAGTGAATAATTCTCCGTACGAGCATTGAAAGCATCCACTAGCTCCTCTAAGACCCTCTACTTTATAACGGATAGGAAGCTCACTGCCCAAAACAAGAATTTGTAAGTGATGATCAGAGAATACATTACAGAAGTTGAGGATGTGCAGAGTGGGGAAGCCAGAGTCTTTAATGTAAAACCAAAAGTTGTTGTTGACGCAACAGAAACGGGGAAGTCACGGAATATTTTCAGTACAGATAGATGCTGTATATTTTAGTGATGTGTACACGTTAGGAAGACGGAGAGCGACAGACTACAAGGCTCCTTGCTCAAAATAGCACAATTTATAAATGTCAGCGGCACAAATGCAGTCAGGCTAAAAAGCAACAATATCCGTAGCAAATTCATATCATCATCATAGCCACTATTTGACTGACCATTTGGTAGGAAGCTCTTTAAAAAAAACATGCCATTCTTAATTTCACAGATTATTTCCTGGTATGTGACTTTGATAATATCTATAAATTACTATAAAATGTTTCTGAATAAAACACGGAAGAGAAAACTAAGTAGAAAATAAATTATATTTTTAATTATCAAGCTAGATCTATTAACATTTAGAAAGCTATTTTTTAGAAATCGAGAGAAATCTGAAAAATTTCAAGGAGGATTCCAAAAAAGAATTGTTTGTATCTCGAAGAAAGTATAGCTAAGATGGATAAAATTTGTGAGTGTAGCGCATTTATGCATTATTATTATCCAGAGAATGGATCGCCTAAAGAAGTGAAGTTATGAGGAAAAGAGGAAGACTCTGTGGGTCTAAACTGAAGAATTTCCAATCAGATGAGTATAAGAGGCCGGTAGAGCAGAGGTTAGCTGAGCTGAGCTATGGGATGGTGAGGAGGACATGAGACAGGGGCAGCTATAAGAATTGTATAGAAATAAGAAGAGCACTGGCTCACATCCATCATAAGCAGAGATGCACATGTATGTAATGATGGAACGGAGGAGAAGGGAAGTGATGGGGAAGAAGCTGACTGTGTCTGTGTCTGTGCAAGGGAGTCTGTGGCAGTAAGAAGGGAATAAATTGCACCTCTATATATCACATCGTAAACGGGATTGAGTGTATTGAATTTCGCAGGGAAGTGGACGGCTCCGACTGGCAGTGCCATGCATATGTAACACGATTACGGTCATCCTGCACATCTCACATGCCCTTCCCTGCTCATGCAACGCAACGGTTTACAATAGTTTATTGAGGAGAGCGAAACAATGCCCTCAAGTTCATCCGATGAGGATTCCGTTTCCTTGCTCGACTTTATTATTGCCACTGAAATAAAGCCGTCGGACTCCAATGCCACTTTATATTCCCTCTTTGCACAATATCCACTGCACATACTTAGCATTCATGGACTGGACTCTGAGCAGATCATATCTCGACTTGCATAAACATACACACACGTCCTGCCTTCGCCCTTTTCAATGAACACACTTCAAATTTACTTGACAAATCTTAGCATGGCCTTGGCTCCCAGTCCATTCCCTTTGCACACCTTCCACTTTCTTGCAATTTGTGTTCATGTGATTTATAACTTAACTCCCTCCTCCACATTCCCTATGAAGTCTGTCTCCAGGCAACACACGTTATCTTACTCCTGCCCAATTCAATGACATACATTAACATACATTTACAACATAATACAAGTGACTGTTCCAACACCCAAAGACCTTTCTCAGATCTATGTGCGTGCACTAAAGTTTTTTTCCTTAAGTTCGTCATCGTGGGGACGAAAGAATGCTAAACTCATGCAAGATATACGCAGAGTTACAGTTAATTCATACATAGATATATAGCAAGACTTTATATACTTTCTTATTTGAAATTGATATTTTTTACTTATTTGCATGTTTTCTTACGTATGCCTATGTGTTAACGTTAGTTTGCTTGCATTGCATAATATTCATTCTCCAT
>JAAAYG020000009.1:1506572-1521259 GCA_009936455.2 Tomocerus minor
AATTTCACCACTTGACATGAGTACAAGTTTCAACTATTTAATTAGGTACCTAAATACCTACTAAAATGCTTCAATGGTCAAGCATTGCACACTGCATGCATTTAAATTAATTATTGTCAACGATTTAAGATATTTTCGTGGTAAAATTGAAGGCATTGGTCACAAATGGGATGTGGGACTAAAGAAAGTGTGAAATTAAGTGTTTTCCATTGTTGTGGCGGAAATAATGCCAACAAGTACGAGAAAGGAGGGATGAAGTTTAGTTGACTGACTGTGTCTGAAATGAGGAGAGGATGAAAATGAGTGGCTAGATGGTCTGGCATGAGCTGCACCGCACATCCCTCATCCGATCAAAAAGATCGAGTGCACCCATTACAAGTCATGGCTTGCCACGGAACAGGTGCCATCGTCTGTGCATTCGGCTTCCTCTCTGAAAAATGGTCAGTGAATCCGCAAATGGTGTGTGAACACGATACCACAGTTTAATCTCAAGCAATGAGTCCTTTTGCGGCTTTCCTCCTCACCACATCACACACACCCAAACTAACCATCACATTCACATCTCGTCCACTCAGCTCCACGTCCACACAGCCCAGTCACATCCACATCAAGGCAGACCACTAATGCCTCGCCATTCCGCTCTCTCCCTTATATCTCCTCTATAGCGCCATTTCTCGGAGTACGTCATATTACACGAGATACACTCACCACATAAACTACTGCATGCCATGGTCAACACTCGCCACCAGACAATACCATTGCCTTGTCCACACTAAAACTTATCCGCTGTGCCTCGGCATTCGCAGTCTGCTGATCTGAAAGGACGCTCACATAATAACACCGAATTCCGACCCTACAACCAACTTAACATTTACAATGCCTTTCTAATTGTGTCCGTTCTGTCCGACCATTCAGACTTCAATAGTCATGAAAGGGAAATCTTGAATCCCTTCGAATTTTTTACATTCTATATTCCTGCATATCATATACACAAAATAAATCTTCAAGAATAGCTATATAGATAGTAGTCATTTTATTTGTGGGTGGATTTCTGTGATGGCACTGAAAGTGTTTTCTCCTACGGTGTTTTCGACCTTTGCATAATTTTATTTATGTACACAAGAAATATGAATTGACAGGGGACATTGCATTGTCGTGTAATCATTGAATTGGAATTGCACTATTCAGAGTATTCACATATAGTGATAGTATCGTGCTAACTATTTATGCACTATATATGTCATGGATGTGTAGCTTATCTTTGCTATTCTACTTATCCTAACAAATTCACGTAGTTGACGGTGACAGATATCCTCCCAACGACGCAATGGATAAAGCAGACACGGATCAGGTATAGACGTCCCACCAAAATACTAGCTATTGACTCTATTTAGATCGAATCACTGAAAACAAGTCAACTACATTTTTTCTCGCAGTCTCAACTGCATGCATAAAAGTTTCTATCCATTCCAAATTCTATATGAAAACATTGCTTTATCTTTAGACGAAGGTAGCGCGATCATTCGTAAAAGAAAATATATGTCCCGCATCTTCTGTGCTTTACAAACAGGAAATATCTATAGTGCGGCTAAATATATTTATAGAAATAGAGGAGAAGATGCTAGACGATACAAAGCACCAGTGATTCTCTCGAGTTCATTCATACAAACATATCAGAGAATATTTACAGAAATGTAGTAGCTAGTGACGTTGACTAGATGCTCAACTGGATTCTTTCGAACAGAGTCTCCAAGAAAAAGGACAACATTGACAAGTGTTGTCGTGACATTCCACGCTAAAAGGCAATATACATGATTTTTGTCGCAATTTATGATTTAAACTGCATAGGAGGGACTAGTCTGACTCAGCTATCCATTCATCTAACTCTACATCCATCCATCTCCATCACTCTCTGCACTCTATCTCTATCTCTAGTGAATCTCACATGAAAAATAACACGACGCAAACAAGGGCTGCGTGTTGTGTATAAATCTGTTTGTAAATAACTAGGAATAAGGCTAATAGCCCTATATCCCATCGTTAAGCCCCTATTGTCACATATTCACATGAAACTGCAGATAATTCTAGTCAAACCAAACTAGAATCTGTATTGTAATTTCATAAACAGGTAATTACATGCTCCTACATTATTTATTTATTGAAAATACCTGAATTCTGTAATGATGTTTCCATTACCTATGACGGCTTTGTATGAAATAATGACAGGGCACTTGATATTGAATATGTAGGTTACTGAGTGCCAATAGTCATGTTATATGAATAGAGTAGGTAGAGTTGACAGACATAAATGTGGAGATAAAGACACAGTTATTGGCTCTATAGATCTAAATATAATGCAGAGAGATTTTTGGAGTGGTGGAGTAAGTACGAGGAAGGAGTCTATCTTTGTTGGAGATAGTTTGCTGGCTGGTTGGTTTTGACTTGTCTGAGTGATGCAAGTGTTGTGCATGAACGTAATGTGTTTGTAGCTTGATGTGGCCCTGTTTCCCATCTGTCAAGTTGAGTAAACAGAACCAAATGGTCTTCTACTTAGAATTCTGTAGCTACCTACATAAGTCGAGGCATAAATACATATATCTGCTCTATTGTGTACACATATACATAGTTATGTACACAAGTAAGTAAGCAAGAGGATATAAGAGAGACGGAGTTGCACAGCAACCCATGCAATCTGATAAACAACTCTCCTCACTCTGGATAATCAATTCTCCAGTCTCTGTGTACCTTTTCCACCCCAATCGCTCGGATTACAGCTCCACTTCTTCCAGCCAGCAGCCTACCCTCTCTCTCTCTCGCTCTCTTCTACTAAAAACAAAACATTGCTCGCTACATACAACCAAATCCATTCTCTTTATATGCACTTAAATATACACTCTCTGTGTTTTCTATTTCGACCAGTGCTTAATCATACATAGGATTCTTCTTATAGACAATTCTGTTGCGAGTACACAGAGAGAGAGAGAGAGAGAGTTCAACTCTTTTTCAATAGAATGAATGAGGACAGGGAAACACATTTCTAAAACAAAACAATATAATATCAACAACATCGGAGTTTCAGACGACTCACTTCCCTATTCCACTGATAAAATACAAGACAGTTAAGTTAATGGTAAACAACAACGGAGAGGATCGTGTGTTTGCCTACACAGAGTGTAATACACACGCTTTTTATCCATTAGAACATTAGTACTATAATATAGCGTCATAAACTTTATATAAACAATAATGCTATTAAAGTCAAAGCTTTTGCATATAGCTAAAAAGAAAACAGTTGACGTTGACTATATTGTGTTTAATGAGAACGTTGTATTATCTGGTACACAGTAGGACACTATTACATTACACTTTCCTATCTGACAGTTTTTCCCAACTTATCAGGTTTATTGTATTATTGTGCTTCCCATTTGCTCTCCTCTCTCTCTCTCTCTCTTCTGTCTACTCTATGATTTTATCCGAACAAACAAAACTAAAGATGTTTGAATGAAATCATACACATACAAAATTTGTTCGCTACTTTGTAACTCCTTACATGAGAGAGAGAGAGAGAGAGAGAGGCAACCTTTCTAGGCATTTCTCAAAGAGAACCTTTCAATTTCTTTCCATCACAGCAGAAAGGAGGATAGAATTACAAGATAGAGCCAAACCAAGTGGTCTAATCCTATACACAGTTGGCATCTATAGTTTTATTAGCAACACATACTGTCAGCTATAACAATACTTTCACATCCGCTCTGTTTATACAAAACAACTGTATATATTTTCTGTTGTGTCGATATTAGTAGGTGAGGTGCCGACAATTGTTTATAAGCGCGTATAGCACATATATTTTATTTAAGTGTTCCTTCTATTGTTTTATGCCGGAGGACTACGCAGTGAAAAATCACAGAAGCCGTTGGACATCCAGCAAATATAAAAGAGCTTTCCTGTAGCCCCTAGATAAATGCCACTAAGTGTAGCGTGCTCGAGTTAAAAATAATACAGCACGTTGGCATACAGATGGGAAAACGTGGGAGAGAAGAAAGTTTCCTCTTCCAAACTCCAACCCCAATGTCACAGGGGAAAAGTAAAATACATTCTATGTACGTAACTACATCGTAAAGATAATGCAAATTAAAGAAAATTTAAATACGCCGTATTAACGCACCGCTTCTCACTCCCCAGAAAAAACGAAGACATGACATAGACATGACAGATACTGCAGTTCAACTCACACTAAACTCCTCCAAAATTACATGACAATCAACAACGCAGTTTCACGCCGCAATTGTTGCGCAATATTTTGCGTAAGTCAACGGAAAATTTCCACGAAAGGAAACAGATGAATCACACATACACTACTATGTATCGGTTGCCAAAGGTAGCCCATTTTTTTTTCTTTTATTCCCCACATATTTTTCCTAGTTCCTAATATCCATTTCCTTCCCTTTGAATTCTATTCCCAGAATTTATTGCCCATGCATATTATACAGAAGGGCTTTTTAACAACAAGATTCGTCATTTTAAGTCAAACTGACAATATTTCTCAATTATCACAGAACGGTTTAACGATTACGCTTGAATTATTTTGTTGCGTTTGAAAACCACTAAAAATATATCGTTACTGTAACTTTGGAATAATTATAATACATTTTCAAACTTTTAATTCTAATTCATCGAACAAATAATGTCCGCGATTTGTCTTTTAAATGTTTTCAATGATTTGTCCCTCCTTGATTGAAGAAAGGATTTTAATGTCTGTTAATAATCTGCAGCGTACTACGTTAATATTATTAGGATGACAGGTCAGGTGTAATATTTAGCATTTTCGAAAGAATTTTCCTTTTAAAATGTTGAAAACGTGTATATAAGTCTATATTGACTTTATTGTGACAACTTGCTTTGCTATATTCAAGCGTGGATCTGAATAAAAGTAAATACACGTCAAAATAAAATGTAAATGATGCACACTAAACACACTGCATTTACTTTTTTGTAAATGGATTGGATTTGAGGATGATATCGAGGGGGAAATGCAGTTTTCCAATATGTTCCTGGTATATGTTGTCTAGAGAGAGAGATATATAGAGAGGAGAGTTAGTGAAGTGTAGATGGGAGCAAAGGTAAGTAGAAAGGGGATGGCGAGAGATAGAGGTGACTGTGTCGTGTTAGGTCTGACTGCAGAAAGTTATCGGAGGCGGAAGAGGAGAAAAGAGATGAAAGGGAAGGAAAGTGAGACGGTATTTTAGTCAACATGGGCAAAGAGTGAAAGCAATTCAGATCCTCTGTCACCTTCGCCCGGCTTTCGTCAAAGAGCATCGCTCGTGTCTCGTGTCCCATTGCCTTTCCTTTCCAGCTCATCTCATGCATCCCCATGCAATCCCCGCCACACCACACCACACAGCACATACACAGAATAGTAGACTCATTTCATATGGCTCCTCTCTTATCAATGCTCATCTCTGAATATGTGCGCATAGAGAGAATTGCTACATACGTAAGGATGAGGTCGTCTCCTCCACTGACGAGCAAAAACATTTGGTTCACGAGTGGCGGAGAGTGTAATATATTGTGCTTACTTAGTTGAAGATGGGCGCTGGAGTGTAAGTATGTGGAGATGGGAGTGCGAGAGAGAGAGAGAGAGCAAATAGAGAAGATATAGAAGTGATAGTGGGCCGAGTCGAATTCCTTTTGCTTTCCATGTAAACAACGTAAATCACAGTCAGTAAGCAAGTGGACTAGAAACAAGGCGACGATCTCGCTTAACTTTCCTCTCCTCCTCTCAATAACTTTCTACATAAATAGCCAGGAAAATGGAAGTATTTTGCTTCGGCCAATTTGCCTGACACTTTCGTTTCCGACGCTAATTGATACAAACAATATTATGGTCAAGGCGACACTCTCCTCGCCTCTCTGCCGCTTCCCAACACTCCTCGCCCGCATTCTCCTCCCTGCACACCAGCCACTCCGCTATCACTTCCTTTCTCCTCATCTTCTCGCCTTACTTAGCCCTAATCCCCATCAGACAATTATATCATCACCTAACTAAACCCACTCGCCTCCGACAAACGACTAATCTACAAAGAGAGGACGCTACACACGATATAACATAATTAGCCAACGGAACCTGCTACTTCAACACAATCCCATCCACATCTAACATTACGGATGCATCTTCAATCTCCTACTTCAGACTCAAACATTCCTCCGGCCTTTCCTCCATTTCATGGCGCACCTTATGCAATCCCACCAACAAACTATACAGTTATGCATAATCCCTACTCTACTTCCAAACACCATCACCCTTTCTCTTTGTTCATCCATTTAATTAGTACAGTCTTTTGGAGGATTCAGGCTCTTAACCTCATTGCTATCTTTATTTGTATACACAATGCATGCTTAATACATTCATTTATGTATAGTTTGAGTTCGTCAAATCAGATCTTAGTCCACTAACCCTCGAATTCTAATTTATTTACCCTTTTTTTCATTATTTCGGAAAAATTGAATCTTAGAGAATAAGAATGTCACAATTATGAATTTAGCACTTGGTGAAATGTGGAATCCTCTTTAACTGGTTATATATGAAAGAAGATTTCCGGTACAAATCTCTGGTAACTGTAATTGACGAGTTTTTCCATTATGACTGTAATGATTTACTAAAGAGAAATATTTCTTTGTATGGCTGTAGCTATTACATGGTGCATAAGAGAGAGAAACTTTTTTAAATAATTACAAAGTGGATTGTAGAACTGTCTCGTAAAAGCAGTAATCACTTAGTAGGAGCAATAAATAGTCGTAAACACTATTAGCCTTTTAATTAGTTAAAAGGTTAAATGTAATTTCACCTGTAGTTATGAAAAGTTGGTAAAAAGTCAGAGTTGCATTGTGAGTGGATGAGCCTATAAAGTATGCTCTACTTTAACTAAACTGCATTTCTCGTGCACATGATGTTAGGTAGAAGGGTATGGAGAGGAGAGTTGACATCCGTAACAAAGTAATTAGAGGGTGTTGGAGGAAAAGCGGGAAGTTGGAAGGCGAAAAAGTCTGTTTTGTCGGGTGGAGGAGAAAATGAAAAGTGTTTGGTGGTTGTTTATTTGTGGGGATGGAGGGGGCGGGCGGGTATATCAAAAGAGTGCTGCTCGGCCGGGTGCTGTGATGAGGTTGGCCTCGTCCTGGGCAGATTAGATAGAGTAAACGATTGCGGATTTTGAACAATAAGTTTGGTAAAGACGACAGGACTGCGCGTAGTGAGTGTGGGAAAGGAGTGAGTCAATGATTGTCTAAGAGATGATAATGTCTTGTATCGGATGGATGAGAAGTGGATGAGTCGGGCAAGTGGGATATGGGGAAGGGCCGTGCATAGCCCTCCAGAGCACACTACACAGACTTACTACCTTATTTACTACCTTGGTGCAGTTAGCCAAGGCGGCAGAGACGACTGCGAGGATATTGGCGAGATGAGAGGACAGAGCTATTCAGAATGTGGAAAAGGGTGATGTGTTATCATTTGACTGTCCATTGCTCGGTGAATAGAAGGAGGAAACGGTGCACCCAAAAGTTGGACAGGCAATTGCCACAGCACTCAAGGGAAATTAGACCCTGGATAGTTGACCAACACTCTGGCACTCCTAACGACAACTCAAGACTACAAACATGCAATTGGGGATGAGTTCTACACTCCAGCTCCCTAATACCCTTCCCCATTCTCAGACATTCAAAACGGCTCTCTCCCTATACTTTTTTGGATTTTGTATCATAAGAACGTGCTATATAGTAGTGGGCAGAGGAGGCAGTGTGAATGGAGTCAGATTGTAATTGTCCGATCACATTGTCCATCCATATTGTCATAACATAACATAACACGACCTCTCCACCCACTGACGACAACGATTCACTTATTATTATTATTGTCTATTCCACTCACTTTTTTCTCCTCTCTGTCTTTACTCTAATCGTCTTTACTGCAGGGCTAGACACATAAACTAGGCTACTCTTCCCTTCACCAACTACATGGTCCTTCCATAAAGGAGGGGAAACTATCAGTTATCTTCACTACATCTATATCTTTAACTAACTTTTATTTTATGGCACATATTTTAATGCACTCCTCAAGTTATGGCCAAAGGAAAACTAATCAGTATCACAAATACACTGCCCGGCAATTACAATCCTCTTTTATTGTCTAGCTACATAACAACATAATATTATACAGAATCTCCTTATGTACCCTTCCTTCCCTCTCACTTCTTTGCACTCCTTCCCCTTTTCAAAACACCATTTTCTTACTAGAATTTCAACATTTCGAAATAAAATCCTTTAGCTGGTCTTTTATAATACTCCTTTAGACTAGGCATTAAAAACTTATTCACTGTAAACTAAGAAACTTAAAATTTTGAGCGGCACTAAGGAAAATGAAAAGGCTGAAAAATTCTTTCATCACGCATTAATTACTTGTTACTAGATTCTATGGATTTGATGTGAGATCTTAAAAGTTTCTAGCTACCAATTTGTCTCATCACCTCGAAAAGCAATCAAGAGAGACTATTTGAGGAGGAAAAGGAAGTGTGGTGGCCACAGTACATAACTTGCACAACAGAAGAGTTTTATAATAATAGCTATAGCTAGCTAAGTATTTAAGTAGGAGAGAGAAGAGTGAGCTATGATGATGTATGGATATATGTATCTAGTGTGTCACCGAGAACATCATCCAACACAAACGAACATTTTGATTTATGATAAAGGTAACTTATAGCTAAAGTAAATGAAAGATGAGTTGAAGGAGGAACTTGAGAGGAGGATCTGAGAAAAAGATGCTCGTCGTGACGTGACACATAAGAACATCTCGTCATTGAAAATGTGGTAGAAAAAAAGAGGCTGTAGACTCAATACTAAATGCACTCCATAATAAATACACAGCAGAACACAGTCCCCCTCCAAACAACTTCACAGCGTATAGGTTTTCAAAATATCAAGTTGACTTCCTGCCGTGACGTGATTGTGACAAAGAAAGTTTACTCACAATCAGTCATTCGGTTTTACCAGTAGAATGTGAAGACACAGACCACAATAGTTAGCATGGAAAAATAATAAAGGATTAGAGAGTGGTGTCGTTCTAAGGGAAACCAGTATTTATTTACCGGTCGTGCCTTTTTGCTGTTAGCTCCTCGTCTACTCCCTTGCTTTGTATTGTTTTACTTAGAAACTATCCTCTCGTATAATTGCCAGTTGTTGTGGGTGAGTGAGACGACGACCGACTGCATCTCTTTATATCAAAGGCTTTTTCAACGACAATTTTGTTGTGTTTCTCTTAAGCTCTCTCGCATCTTCACAGATAAACTCTGTCTGTTCTGTACTAGGTGAATCTTTTAGGCTGCCTTTATTGTCGCAGAACGGAAAGTCACGATAGAAGGGAGCGGAGACGGGAAGTGGAATTTCTTGTCTCACTCCACCCGGGTCCACTCTCTCTGCGTCTAAGAAGCTCTTTTCTACTCGTCCCACCACCACTGCCTTGCACATACACATGTACACACGGCGTGGGACTATAATTTCGACTCTGAACACAATTCTTGACTTTAAATTGCCTTAATGAACAAGAACTTGGCTAATCAGGAAGTCAATGCGGGCATTAGTTAACGAGAAAATTGCCATTGTTTCTTGCATACCGATGAACTAACTCACAAATTAATTGCAAACACTATTTCAACATCCGTTACTTGTACTTCAACGTGTTGTTCAAAAAAAACGTCTAATATTTTCCACAAAACAATTGCGTAGTAAGTAGTCCGACGGAACCATCCACAAGAATTCCTACGGAATTTTTACTGCTAGCAGCAGGGAACTAGAGAAAAAAAGGGAATGCTGAGAAAGTTAGTCGGAATCCTATAGTAACATTCACCCCGCGAAGTGTAGTCGTGTGTGCAAAACGAAAGCTCCGGCAGGAGAAAGGACACAGACAAGAGTCTCACTTTTATTTCCCTGCATACTTGAATTCACACTAGTTTGTTTCACTCTCTGCCAACAGATTAATTCACTTAACCGGAAATACTCTACATTAAAAACTGTTTTTTTTGTCTTCGTAACAAAAAGATGAATCTGCTTATTAATAGAATACTTCTTCACATTTAAATAGTAAACGGATAGTTTTTCAGGGATAGAACAAAGGATATCTTTGTTTAATCCAACAAATACTCCCACCTGAATTATCTAGTAATTTACACACAGGTATTCGTAGTTGTTTACTTAGAAGGCTAAATTAGCATTCTGGATTTCAGTTTCAGACAAATCAACTTTTTATCAGCGTTAGCAAAAGGGAATTGCATTTAAATGATTGGATTTGCATAGGATTCCCCCAGGTGACGAGTATACAATATCTAAGAAGATTTGTGATATTAGGGAGAGTGCGGAAATTTGTAAATAAGCTTATTAGTTTCCTGGGTGATGGGTGAGAGATGGGTATGTAGGAACGGGAAATTAGGTTTGACGAAGGGTTGATTGAAATGAGCAATAGAAATCTTACCTCGAGTCCTGTTTGGTATGGAGTGCCAGTGCTTAATGTCCACATGTTGTCCCCAGCACCCAATTCTCGAAGAACGAGGGAGAAACGGACTGACTAGTCAAGACTGACGATCCCGTTGTCTAATGATATTTCCCTAGGAATGATGATTGAACTAGGGATTGGAGATTTGAGTGGTGAGTCGTAGGGTGCAATCGGAATGTGTGTGGCTGCTGTTGTTGTTGAGAGTAGTGAAAGCAGTCGGGGACAGAAGGAAAGTCTGTTTGTGTGGGAGAGAAAGAGAGAGGGAAAGAGTTCGGAGAGTTTTGAGAGAGGAAACCTCCCTTGCCTTCCCTGGGATTTGCCTCGCTTCAGAACCAAACAGTGTCTGTATCCGTATTTGTGCTGTTGTGTTGTATTTGTAGAGTTGTCGGAGTCAAAGGAGCGAGGAAAAAGAGTTGCACGTGGTTTTGGGGGTGAAATGATTTGTTTGGGGGTAAATAAGCTTTGGTGTGAGCTGGCGTTCTTTGAAAATGAGTTGCCCGAACACCGTGCTTTGGTTTTGTGATGTTGACGTTTTGTTGTTAAGTGTGGTTGTGAGGATCGGAGAAAATGGGAGAACGTTTATGCGTTGTTAAAAATTGGTGTACAATCAAGACAGTTATTGTATTATGTTACTCGGCACAGCACTATCTTCGGGGAAAGCGCACTTACTAGCATCTCGAGTTGTATGTATGTATATGGCGATGCAGACCTGGTGTAATACTACTAGGAGTATCTGTAGTCGAGCAGTAGGGCCATACTGGCTCGTAGCCCATAGTACATAGCACAGGAAGGCATAGCAGGAGAGAGCCGACTTCTTTCTTCTCAAATTCTCTCTCACTACCCGCTTGCGCTTCAGATGAGAAATCCGCTCAACTCTAAGTCACACATTTCCGTGGCATAGCGGAAAGGTTTTCTACCTTCCTTCTCTAGCCTCCTCCATGCAACCCAATGGAACTTCGCCACTATCCCTTCCCAACACTCTATAGCCAAAGTAATGCAATGCAATGCCTCGCTAACTTTAAGAAGTACACAACTGAATATCTCCACTGCCACCAGTTCCCAACACAAAACAGGAGAAAAGCCAGGCGCAAGCCAATAAGAATGTCAAACCCTTCTTGCACAAAGGGCAACTCTGGGATGACTTCAAGTCTACACACCCCAAAACCCCTCGCAAACTCACGCACAATATTCACAGTCCAGAATATCTCGACAATTATCTCATTTATAAACACTTTTCATAAATTCGGGCCTGGAAAACAGAATCTCCGACTCTTGGAGTGAGTTGAGAAAGAGAGTCTCTGTTCTCGGAGAGTTGTATGTATTGTGTGTGTGTGAGAGGATGCTAAAGCTTCCTTTCCACCACCCGCACCACCACTTCAGAGCGAAACACAACAACGGGCTCTACCGATGCACATCTACTACCTATCTGTATTTTCTGTACACAGAGAATGCACTGAAGAAAACGGAGCGGAACTGACTGACAATGAGGGAGAATCTCAAGGCAGGAAGCAACCACCTTACACGGAAACACCTCTGCGCTCCTATGCTCACGCCTTGCGATTCCCACCTTGCTGACAATGAGAATTGGCGGGGAGGTGTTGAGGAGCACAGGACACGGCGTGTTTTCTGAATGCCCGCAGGTCACTAGGTCACAAGTCACTTCGGTCAAGGAGATTCGGAGAGCTTTGCAGGCAGATGAGTGAGACTAGGAGGAAGTGTGAGGAGAGTGTGGAAGGTGAGATGAGGAACCAGGAAGGAGCCGACGAGAGGAGCCAAGTCAAGCCGCCAGCAGAAAATGGAGTGAAGTGAGCTCAAGAATCTTTCTCGCTCTGATGTGAATGTGACTAAGCTGCTGGACTGGCCAAGCCAAGCTAAGAACTCAAACTCAGACTGTCAGGACAGGAGCAAAGGGAGTGTAGCCCACACTATCCCGTAGTAATAGTAACTTGTGTCAGGAACCACAGTCAGCTCATATGCCTCCACAGTTAAAGTTCGTTAGGACTGCAGACACTATCTGTGTAAGTACCTACATCTAATATCCTCCCTCACTATCCAATCCTATTACAGTGCAGCTCACTCACTAAAGATCTTCAAGTTAGTTAGCAGAGATAGTAGGGACGCATGGAGCCATATCTTCCCATGTATGTCCTCGATATGATATGACGATATGACTCTGTTCTGCCTCCGATCCTATTACTTATAACTAAGTCAGTAAGTAAGACGCACAGCAATCGCGCTCCTACTTAATACGTAATGCTAAGAGTAAGGGCGTTTTTAAACTCCAAACCACTATTACCCGTTTGTCACAATGTGGGGAGCTGTCTATAGCAGAGTTACTTTCCTTCCACTTATAGCCCTTTTCCTACTTAGCCATCTCATAGGACAAGAATACAGGCCCACTACCTACCATTCTCACTTACTCAATGAGTGAGACAAAAGGAATGTAACTTAAGACGACATGACTGCGTGATTTAGATCCGACGGCTATGCTATCCCTCGCGGTGTCGGGTGTATAGCCAGCACAAACTGGACTTTTGAGGACCGGAACTCGTCCACAATTTCTCACAGGGTACTAGATAATTTGCTGTGCGCATTTGGCTAAGGGGCACCTCGTCTCCACCGAACGGCACGGAACTGAATCGAGCCGGACTGAGCGGAGGCTACGGACGGCGGTTACTCCACTCACTCTGCCTCCCTCCCTCACCCTCACTCGTGCCCCCTACGCCAACCCACCCCGTCGTCCGTGTGAACACTCCGGCCGTCACCTCACCACCACTGCACCCAACTCAACATCACTCAGTGTCTCCATCCGAGACTCTCCCGATCTCATCCTCCTGCCCATCCATCCCATTATGTCACACTACTATCCTCCATACACATCAGTCCATGTAGCCATGTCCTCGACAACACTTTCTCACTAACAGTTAACCACCTATAAATAATACAGACATTCGCATCAAATTCAATCATCGTTTGTGGTGCACTGTGTACACAGCTCCTCTCATAAATCCTCCCTATACAATTATATAGATGTTCCTCAAATGTTTTAGCCATCAATTCAGCTGAATCTAATCATTTGGGCAATCATCATACTCAATCAACCCCATCGCATCACTTCTCATGCACTTTTGCACCTCTTTGATCCTATCAGTAGTAGCTATTGTACCTAATTGCATTATTGAGTTAAATACCCAATAATTGAGATCTTTTAAGAATTGGCGATAATATATACAGTTGGTCAATTTTGGTATTGTTCCATATTCTAATTTTAAATTGATTTTTATTTCTTTCCACTTTTCTTCAATGTCTCATTTTTGCCATGATTTTTTTATCATAGAGTTAAAATAAGTATTTTAAGAATTTGCCAAAATCTAGATTGTCAATTTTGGTATCGTTCCATATTCTAGTTTTAAGACTGATTTTTTATTCCATTCCGATTTTTTTCACTGTCTCATTATTGCCATGATTTTTTAACCTTCATTATTGAGTTAAATAAAGTATTTTAAGAATTGGCCATAATCTATATTGTCAATTTTGGTACCTTTCCATATTCTAGTGTTAGGATTGCTTTTCATTCCCTTCACATTCTCTTCACTGTCTCATTATTGCCATGATTTTTTAAACTAAATATAACTTTCGGTGGTGTCAAGTAACGTCCTAATCTGGGGTTGCATTCTGCATTCTATTTTCGCATATCCTCTTTCTCCTCATTCCAGAATAGTGGAAACTGTGATCTGGACTTAAAAGGAGAAGCGGTATTTATATAAGTAGCGTCAGTTCGGTTCTACTCCAGTTGCAATTCTCCCTCTTCCTCCTTTTCGTCCGCAGGCTTGGCTTACTTATTTCGCTTGGATTCCTTGGCCTGGCCAATTCCTTGTCCGTAAAATGCTGAAGATACCCAGTTTCTTCCAGTCTGCCACATATTAGAGTCATAGTCATGCTATCTCTGCTCAGCTCGGTTTCTCCCACACGTTTCAAACATTATAATCTCATCCCCATAACATTAGTATAGTATAAGTTATAAGCGTCACTATCAGCCAGGATCAACAGCTCCCGAAAAAGAATTATCTTTGACTTGAGTTTTTACGCATTTTTCCAAGAAGTGCATTCCCTGAAATGCATTTGTCAGGTCATGTTCATATAGAGACGA
>JAAAYG020000009.1:1526274-1547506 GCA_009936455.2 Tomocerus minor
TATTTTATTTCAGTTTCTATGAAGTGATTTTAAGTTTAAAAATTATTTTAAAGGTTAGGTAATTAAAACACAACTGGCAACCCTGTAAATATTAGACCAATGGGAAAGACGATAAGTCACGTGCACAGTAGAAATGCGTAATTTGCAAAAGGAGTAGGCTAGGAATAAACTGCGCTGCGTTTATTTAACATTTCGTACGAAAATGTTTTTCTTTCGTGAAAATGTGTACACGGAAAGGACTGTTTGACAAAGCATCAGACGGCATCTTCATGAATATAATTATGGTAATGGCTGAAAGAGCAGCTTCTATTCTAACATGAGTACAGAAGATGATGATTCGGTTTGGTTTCATTTGATTGTCTGCTTTGCTTGACTAAATAAGTTTGAATGGTGCGGGAGTGGATGGAGACGGAGGTATAGCATAACAGAGCAGCAGATTCACCCGGATGCGCCCAAAACAAGAGGATCTAATGAAATTTCGACATCTGTTGTGAAGTATTATCAGTAATTAGCATAAGATTTACTTTTCCGTGAATAACACTGCTCACCGTTTGCATCCAAACCTACATTATGAGATTCTGAATTAGTGAAGCAGATTAAGACATCATCTAACATCAAACCACAACTCGTCGACAAAATCCCGTCAACGATCACCTCAATAAATTTTCCCTCCTCTTTCCTCGTGTCCTCTCTGCCGCCGCTCCCGCACTCCACTCACTCACTCTAACTCAGTGGCGGAATGCATGCAG
The DNA here is from genome assembly GCA_009936455.2 of Tomocerus minor. NCBI lineage: Eukaryota > Metazoa > Arthropoda > Collembola > Entomobryomorpha > Tomoceridae > Tomocerus > Tomocerus minor. The sequence goes on from JAAAYG020000009.1 coordinate 1,527,024, forward strand.
AACTGAAGGACGGGACCGGGGCGAGCGACGAACCATGACATCATAGGCACCGGTGAAACCCAACACTTACACATCGCTTCGTAAAGTCAATCTAACAATTCCCTCAACTCAACACGCTTTGCATCTTGTCGCCTCATGATTGCAGTCTTGAGCCGATTGCCCTTTTTGGATTTACTCTCATCCTCTCTCTCTCTCTCTCTTGGCACTACACTACAACTCATCCTTTCAACATGGATATTATATCCAGACTACTCATATAGTGTGTAGCAACAGGAATATTAAATAACAATGCCCGTATATAGCTCAGTCAGCCTCTTATCTCGATGCCAATAATATTTTGTCTTACCTTAAAACTACAACTCATTCCACAGAATACACACTGATACTATGCTCTATATATTTAGTAAGTTCTCAAGTGAAAGAGTTCTATTTCTTAGTGCATTTGAAGTAGGTACACGAACTAAATCATCGACTCTTGTACACCAGTAGATTGATTAGTTTTGCATGAGTTGATAAAAAGAGACAGATTCCTTTGTAAGATACAACAATATGGAGCTAAGTGTCGGAAGGTGAGGTGGATATTGGATATATTTAGATCGTCTTTTTATTTATGACTAGTTGTGCATATATAGCAGAAAGTTGACAATAAGATAGCGGAACACAAGTAACGGATCAGATAAGGGAGTAGTGCATGGATGTCGATGACAACAGAATTCGATTTTTTACTTTTCCCTCAGATATCCAGTTGCTAACAGTGAGAGACTGAGAGAGGAAGTGAGGTGAGAGATGCAGTGCATATACAAATCAAGTTAAGCCAACTAGCCAGATTTTACTCAAAGCGTCCCCAGAGGTATCTTTTCTCAGACACTATCGCCAGAAATCTATCAATCTCCGTGTATGCGGTTGGGCTTGGATTGTCTCGTTTGATGTGTGTATGTCACTTGACAGCATGAAGGCAGAAACAGGACGTGAACAAGATTCCCGCACTTACTCATCCCCTACAAGTCCGTAGAATGCTGGAAGAAGGGATTTGATTTGCAGGTGGATAGTTGTACTCTGTTTAGAAATGGAATTACTACCCGGGATCTATGTCCCTATGTCGTGTGGAGGGAAGAGAAGAAATAAAATGACAGCGGGGAAAATGCCCTGTCAAAGCACTTCGGCGTCCACTTCCATGTCACTTGTGATATTTGTGTGTCGTATTTTTTATTTATAGGAAAACTGTATTAAGGTGAGGTCAGATGAGATGGCGAATTGAATCAGAAATAGATTGGACATTGAGAGAAGGAGAGAAGTAGAATGGGTTCTCTTTCCGAGGAGAGTGCATTCAATCTTCACTTCACTTCACTAGACATACTTTAAGACGTTTCCGAGCTAGAAGAACTATCCTACTAAACTCTGCAGACACCTAAGTAGCTAGCTATACCATTCCTTCAAACTATCAACTCTCTCCAGTGACAAAATTGTGCCAGCAGCTGTTGTGATCTCTGTTACATTTTCCTGGAAGGTGAAAAATATTGAATAAATGTGTCAATAGTAGACTAAGTCATATCAACAGTGCAGAAAAAAGTATTTGCAACAAATTCCCTTGTTAATTGTATTTTGACGTATGCTCTGAGGCGGAGAGTTCTCTAAAAATGCTCTAGTGTTTAGTAGAAACTGGAACTAAAAAGTTTGAGTAGGTAGCATATTCGGAGGAGTCAGAACAAAAGTTAGAAAGTCAAGCGACAGTAATGGCTGTGACTGGTTTGTGAATCCGGTGCTGTGTAGTAAATATGCTCATCTCTATCTGCTGTATAAGGAAAGAGTAAGATGTGGTGAAGGGAAGTGGGAAGCTATAGTGCAAGTGTCGCATAGGAAAGTTGACATTGGTAGAGGAATGAAATGTATCTGGTTGAGTGAGTACATGGCAGGGCAGAGGAGTCTCGCTGTCTGTCTATAGGGACTATTTACTCCCTCTCCTCCTCCATTCTGCACTATTGGATTGTGGCTACTGCTGTAGCATCCTCGAATTAAGAATATAGCTGACTGGCTGGCGGAGATGCATCAATAGCCTTTCTGCTCTCTTCTCTCTCTCTCTCTCATCTCCTGTCCTTAGTTAAGTGGCGTGGGTAGTGGCTATAGAGCCTAGCGGCGTGCTGCTACGGAATGTAGGATTATGAATTTGAGGGTCGGAAGAATGGAAAGGTGATTGGAAGGAATGAACGGTGACATAACATGTTGCGTAGCGGATGGATGGGAGAAAGACGGGAATGTTGTGCTGAGTGAGCAGTTTGAGGTCCGTAGAGAACATTGAAAAGCTTACGGAGAGCCATTACGGTGGACATTGAGGAGGTCGGCCAATGCAGTACTTCCTGAGCGTTATGACCTTTAATGTCTGTAGTATTATTTAAAACTGAGCCAAAGTAACTTCCTCCTGGTTGCCAATCCATGTAGGCGATAATAATTCTGGGCTTTATTGGAGGATGGGATCATTGGGTGGATTGGTGTGGCTATCTCATCAATGCATGATTGGCAATAGCTGAAATTGGATGGTTGATGGAGCCTGACACCCGAAGAAGGCCGCCTCCTCTGAGACTCTCTCTCTCTCTCTGTCACCACAAACTGTCCTTACATCCTCGCTATATCCTTCTGCCACTCTAGGAGCTATAGCTTTATAGCCCATCTCATCCTAGTAATCCCGTACATTGCCAACTAACATTGACTCTTTACATCATTGCACCATTACGATTATTATAGAGGGCCGAGAGAAAAAATTCAACTGATCGTGCCACGATCCTATCAGATATTTCCCAATTATCCCTGCATATTTACCATCTACTAATAAGGACAAATGCAGAGTTATAAAGCATTTCCCTACCTATTATTGCATAATAGATGTGGCTGAGTGTCTGTGTATAGTGACGGGGGCGGAGCCAAATAAATATTCACTCACTCTCTATCTAGTATAATCTAATGAAGTTTACAAAGGCCATTCACACATCCAGTAGCTATGTATGTATGTAGTAGGGATTGAGGAGTCGACTGCCATTAGATTTCTATTGCTAGTAGCTAGAGATTATTGGAGGCTAAGGGAAAGCTATCAGATAACAAGACAGTGGCTGAGTCTGCACTGTTTGAATGTTGGATAGGGAGGAGAGGATGAGATGAAGCGTGTACAAGTAATATCCGCACAATATCCTTCTACACTTTAATAGCAAGGCAAGTACAGTACACTACACAGGAGGATCGTCTGCCTTTTGCTCTTATTGCCACAGTTAGTAGCTAGTTTCTCTTTGTGTACTTAGGTCTTGCCTGAATAACCCACCTTTCTCCTGACTGTTGGGTGCATATATTGAAAAGAGAGATGCTGTCCATTGGTATTAGTAACGGGAGTGAGGAGTATAGAGAGATATGGCTGCACTTAGGTGCTGGCTAGGTGAAAGTCTCTTTTTACTCCAACTCCTGCTTCTCGTTTACAAGAGAGACACTTGATCTAGTGGCAGTTAGGTATTAGAAGGTAGTTACGGCCTGGATATAGCAACAAACGGCCGTGCAATATTGTTCGAGGCAGTGCTATGTAGCCAGGACATAGAGGACGAGGCGCCCAAGAAAAATATCCCTTCCAGCTTGGCACGATCTCAATTTTTTCAAAAAGTTCGGCAACTACGTGGTCGAAATTGTACAAAATTTCAGTAAACGTCAGAAATGAACAATTGCTGTCCATTATGGTCATTCTTGCATAGAGTCCGAACTCTTTGTACTTAAATGAATGGCCTCGGAAATTCCCAGAATCATTTCTGTCGTCAACGGGAAAAGAGGAGAAATAAATAACAGCTCAATAACGACAAATTCTTTGGTGAGAGTGTGCCCAACTGGGCACTCTATGGGAGGCAAACCTCCTTGCTCTGCACTATTACGTTATTACATCTTAGCATCATCCTTACCCCATGCCTTTCCCATTTCCTATCTTAGAATTCCGATCCACCTCCGTCGAAACACCTTCCTACACTCTATACACCCATATTGCCTATTTACTTATATTAGCTCCCTTCCTACCATTCTCCCTGCCTATTTACTGCATGCCGACTCCTATCTCCGCCGACGGCATCATCATAATTGTCTCACAAATACCTCTACCTGCCATACACATCCCGCATCTCCCTCAGCTCTCCTCTCCTCCTCTATCATCCCATATACACTTACCTAATCTTTTCCACAAGGAAACAACCGACTGACTAATCCATTCCAAATGTACATATTCCATAACTTTGACAAATGCATCTGCGTAATAATAATATGTGTGATGTGACCATTGCTACTCTCCTCCTCGGCTACCTTTACATAAATATTACTTAAATCCTCCTTATAGTCAATAATACACTGACAGATACATAGCCACCTGGCCATTACAGTCAAATCCATTGACCATAACTTTCCCTGCCATTGTGCTGCAGCATAAATATTTTCACTCCCATTTCCCCCTTATAAATACACAAAAACTGGGAAAGTTGCTCAGATTTAATAAATACGTTCCTTTGCCACAAAGACATGCTCCTTTTTCACTTAGCTACCTACTTAACTATAAAACCCTAGAATCTATGACGTCGTTTGTGTCATTAAGCTCTTTCAGTCCCAATGTATCAATCTTAACTCTAAATATTTCTCAGCCAGATAATCCGTGTAATTGCGTCATGTAGAAAGCATTCTCATTCATTTACTTTCACAAAGGCTCGTTATAATGCTATTCCCATTCTAAATGACAATTTATTAGATTTCTCATTAATTTGCAATCATTTGAAATTTTCTAGTTTTATCATTGATAAATACTAGAAAATCCTATCATATAAGAAAAATAAATATCAAAATTGTGGCTTTTGAAAGTGGAGGTGCTTAGAGGCTAGGTCATGAATAGATAGATATTAGCGATTATCACACACATTTCCAGAATGAGATGGAGGCAGAGAGAGAATTATTTATAGTTAAGTATTATTACTGTGGAGGAAGATGGCATCCGTCGAAAACTGTTGGTGCAAAAATTGAAAAGCATTATAAATAGCAGAGTCGGCAAGCTGTTGGGAAAGTCGTAATATTAACAGTCTCTCTGTGTGAAGGTAAGAAGAGTGTAGTGAGGAGGATGTGTGTTGAAAACGTATTTTTGGGTAGGGAGGGCTAAGAACGTGTGCATTGGCTATTAGAGGATGGAAGTGTAGATATTAAGTGAATTTAAGAGATGGTGACCATTGGTGAGGAGTGGAGTGAGTGAATGTCGTCTGTTTGGCAATGGAGATGAAGGGACATTAGAGGAGACTCCCCTGTGAGTCCAGACATGTATCAAGTAAGTAGTAAAGGTCAGGTGTGCTTCACAGCTTTCTATTGATTCCAACTGGAGATTATCCAACGGGGAGAAAAGTCGAAATGCAAAAATATATTATCTGATAAGCCATGTGAATGGAGTGGTGCCATTGTGCCAAACTGTTCTCTCTGACTCTGACTGTAAAGAAGAGTCGGGCATTACGTACCTGACTGCCATAGAGCATCTCACTGTCCTCTGGATATAATATGGTATCGTAGTTGGGCCTCTGTAGACAAGAAAGCGTGCGAAGATGAGATTTGAGTGAGAAGTGAACAGAGCTCAGATATTTATAGGCAGTGGCTCTGTCTGTTCTGCTCGGAGTAAGTAGTGCACTAAATGCTACACATCTAAATGGCAGTGTTATACTCGGGTAATGGCAGTGTCTTATTATATACTTACTTATATGTATGTATTTATGTATATGGGGGAGAATAAAAAGAGTCGGGTCGGAGAGAGAGAGAGAAAGAGATCAGAGATGAGTTGGTTGGTTGGTTGGCTGCTAAGACGCAGTCTGTTTACTCACAACCTTGCCTTTTTTTCCTCTGCACGTCAATAAACCTCATGAAAAATGAAGCCTAAATCTGGGCATTTTTTCACTGCTCCATCCTTCTCTCCGTCTCATACATACATAGCTAACGAGTAATAGAGACAATACATGTACATAGGTAGACTACGGACACAGATTCACATCCTTCTTATGCTGACTTGTCGTGGTGGTTGGTTGGTGATGCGATTCCATGGGATCCAGCAGCAGTAGACAAAATCTACAAGGAATATCGCTGACTTCGATTTGATTCCCTGCTTATATTTCTTCACTTGATTTCCAACCGATTATTCTCTGGCCCTGGCTCCCTACAACTCACTACTTTCCCTTTTACTCATACATTGCGTCCACCTTATTTTCCCCAACAATCCCATTGCACACACATACAACTCCGCACGTTCTACATTAGCACTCTATGCTTATTATGACCACATATTAGGCATCAAGTACGGATTTATTTTGCTGTGTCAGTCCCACACTTTAACAACATCAAAAGCTCATATCACAAAAAATTGCGAATCTGTTTTATTTTTAAATGTTGTGCAAAATTGATTTTTGTGGAGGTCGAGATTTTATTTCACAATTAAAGAGAGCTCAAATTTTGATTGTTGAAAGTAATTTTTGCGAACTTTATTTCGAGAAATGAAATCGATATATTTGATCAGTGTAACTTTATAAAATGTTATTGTGACTATTGTTTTTATGTCTGTGAGGTCTGAAAAGAATAGCAGGGGGAAATGGCTGATAAATCTAAGATATATATTAGGGGGATTCATGTATGTGTATTGTTAGGCTTTGTAAGATTTGGAATGGGAAATGCATTCTTTTACTTGTCTTACTAGGTATACAACTTATTTCATCTGAGCTAAAGAAGTTACTTATGGTGGGGTTGCTGAGAGAAGAAGAAGAAGAATATCTTTTGGAGCTCTTTTCTGTTTTACACACGTGCGGTTCGCTTTCTATCTGAATCCATCATCATAGAGTCGATGGAGTGAATTATTCACAACATTTTCTTATATGTCGTCATTCGACAATAGAAGTCTAGCTAGATAGATGCTCTGTCTATAGCGGGTAGTAAATAATGTAGGTACATGAATATATGCACCTTCCCTCCACTATCATTCATCATTAAGTTTGATCCCATGTCCCGTAAATATGGATCTAATGTTGATGATAGGGAGGCTGGAGCTCGCTCAGCATTCTATAATGTGCGAAGCTGCCTAATATAATGGAGTCAGGAGTCGATAGAGAAATGTGGCTAATCTGTTCCCATTTCTTTGGCAATCTATACTCTTGTGTACCTGTAAATACAACATGTTTACCTCTTCGAACCCCTGCTCCTGATTATAGACATGATTACCAGCTGTCTTTTTTAACAATAACATTATGAGTCATGTTTGTTGAGCCGACTAAGGAAGAAGTGGCATTATTCATTCTGAGTTCTGCTCATTGTCTCAATTCTTAAGAATAGTTGGCGGACTAAATAATTAGAAAATATCAGAGCATGAACAGAGCGAAGGTGCAACTTGTTTAAAATGTGTATGCATTAGCAGTATATGTAAATTAAGAAAGTCTGAATAAAATGGGAGAAAGGTTCTTTGTTTTACATGGTTTGTGAAACAATTTTGAAAGGGCTGTCAGGGCATTAAATTACAGGAGGAAAGAAGAGAGTAATGCAATTAAAAAAGAGATACGTCAGCTAATAAAAGTCAGAGAATCAATGATAGTGCTCTCTATGAAGATTCTTCATAATATTCTGCTCCTCTTCAGTAATACTTATAAAGATAGTTACTGAAAGTAAAAGATGCAATACACAGCTACTTGGTTTTATTATCTTTTGTGACTGGAGACTTTGGTTAATTCAGATTCAGGTAATTGAGGATTGCATGGATATAAATAGATAATGTGCAGGCAGACGGCGGACTAGAATAATAATGTTCGTGCTGTGACTAGTCGAGTGATTTGATGGCTGTGGGAATGAGTGCATGAAAATAGAAGAAAGTATTTGGTTATGTATATGGATGGATGTGGGGTGGATTTTGTTGACATTAAAAAGTTTAGAGAGATTCATGTAGCAATAGGAGGATTGCCACTGCCGTCGAGAGAATGGGCTAGATACAATAGATAGTTATAAAGTGATATAAAAGAAAAAGTGGAGGGATGGGAATAGTCGTGAAGTAAGTGGGACTCTATCTGCCCTTACTTAACTAAGTCTGCTTAATGTAACAAAAGGATTGTCTATAGTGGCTCTGACTGTTTGTACATATAAAGTGGCAGCGAGAGAGAGAGAGAGAGAGAGAGAGATACATGAATGAGGAATAAGATGTGATGGGCTGTACTGGTGAGAGAGAGAATTGGTTGGAGGAAAGAGAGAGATAGATTGAAGGAAGATGATAGGCAGATGATGACTGGGAAGGTTAGCTCGTCTTAAAATAGCAGCGAGCCAGAGAGCGGGCCAGCCTTATATGACATTTGAGGTGAAAGTTTTTGGAGAGGAAGAGTGAGTGAGTGAGTGAGTGAGATCGAATTGTTTCATCAGGTCTCATAATCCCTGCAGCGCATATAATTTAAGCTGCAAACTTCAAAAAGCTTCTAAAAGAAACAATTAATGCCTTCATTTTTCCACACAGCTGAACAGAATAAATCGGCATATAGCCTAAGCTCACGAATTTACTCAGGATTCAAATGTCCCTGCAGCCTATCAGTATTCAGATTCCGGTTACTCCACGGCAGAAAAATAATTAAAAGAAAGTCAATTACAAAGCTACCGGCCCCCACTGCGACACCCCATTCCCTCTTCATTTGCATGATCACCGAAAAAAACATCAGTCCTTTCCCTGGGCTCCTGTCTCTGCCTTTTTCTTCGGCCTGTCTCCCGCGTCTTCTTCTGCCCTGCTTCTTCCTAGCCCTTGCTCCCTGCCCGCCCTGCCGTGTTTCCCTCTCACAGCCATCCTAGCGAGGATATAGCCCGGCCGCACATCCCGCACTCACTCTCACTAGACTACGACTCACGATGTACATAATAACTACAGAGACTGTAGCATTGTTAGTCGCGGGTAATAGTGGCAGCTCCAAAGGCCGACCCTCGATTTCCGATAAACCTTTGAGTCTTTTCCTCTTTCTCTCTTACTTATGTATCTTCACGTACTTACTCTTTTCTTATTCATTTTCTCTTAAAGCTCTTTTCCCTCATTCTGCGGAGACAGATACTGGAGCCGAGGCCGCCGTCTTCTAGCCAAACTCAGTCACCACGTTCCGACTACAGATTAGTCTTGCCAAACACAAAACCAGACTCATTCAAAGAGACCTGAACTCAAATGCTGAGCCTTCTGCCGAGCAAACTCCTTCTTTTTGTCTTACGTCCCATTCCTCTCTCTCATCTACGTACTAGCAGAATCCCAGCCACTTACTTTACTTACTACACTCTCATTCCATTCCTTCAACTACACTACTTATACTTTAACTAAGCTTTACATCTTTCAAATCTCCAAATACCTACATAATATTACCCGCTCTATCTACAGACACACTATCGTACATATTATCAAGTAGGTAGCTGTATACATTTTATAGAAATTCTGTCTTATTATGCAACTCACTAAATAGGCACATACTCTATCTATAATCTTTGCAAATCTAAAACATAGTTTTCTCTAGCTGTAAGCTATCACAATATAAAATTATATGCCCGCGTATCCTTATCCCGCTTAAAACTAGTTTAGGTTTTGCTAAATTTTCCTTGATGTCAATTTATAATGTATTAAGCGTATACTACAGTTGAACTGAAATGCCAATGCACAAAATATCCGCATAAAACCCGCACACCCTGCCTCGAAATAATATTTACTAAGAAAGGAATTCATTAATATCAGATCGATAAAAAATCTGTGAGTTTTAATCTATTCACTGCATTCAGCAATCGTTTGCTACATGAAGAATCCATTTGAAAAAAGTATTTACCATTAAAATGCATGCGTAAAACTGATATATTTGACACTAGAGATTTGGCTACATTGGATTTGCCTTCGTCAGGAGTCATTTTAAAATAAAACATAAATGAACATTACACACCGTAAAGAAAATCTGGTTTCAGTTTGAGTCCCATTAAGAACATCTTTCTAGGTCAATGGACGGAGAAAGGGAGAAAGTGGTCAGATCAGCTTCAAGTGAAATTGTACATTAGGAAAAGGATAGCTTCTTGACTTTTGGCTATCTGTGAATGTCTAATCGTGTGCTCGATCGAAAGAGCATCAATGAAGAGGGTGTCGTAAAGAGCACCTGCGACAAAGGTTCCCTCCTTTCGCCCATAAATGCAAACGTTTATACAGCATGAACTTATAATGCATTACCTATCTATGTATATGGATTAAAGGAGTGGGTGAGGCTCTCCTCCATCCTCTGCCTATGTATAGAGAGAGAGAGAGAGCTATGCTATGTGGAGGTGTGTGTCTTAGACAATATGTATGAATGTAGCACCTGGAAGTGTAGAGAAGAAATTAGCATGTTGGGGCAACAGATACTAGTAGTTGCAATGAAACATATCAGAGAGGACAAGGAGGGCATTAGAAAGAGCGAGGTAGAGAGAGGGACGATTATCAATGTTTGTGTGGTGCTGACTGGTGTGGTGATAATGTTATGCTTAGCTAAGCTAGGAGTAGTGAGAAGAGTTCCGTTATGTTATGATATGAGTGAACATCACATCAATTACTACTCGGCACTATTTCCCTTGACTTAACTATCAAGATTTTCATACAATTGCATTTTGCATTGTCGAACTGTCTACAGAGCTCTTGAGCCTATAGCTCCTGATTCCTTATGAAAAACTAGTTAAGGCTACACTTGCGACTCTGAGCGAGAACCTTCCTCCTATCCGCTATATCTGCCTAGCATTGGGACTAGACCATAGTTCTTGACATGCAGAAGTAGTTACAGTTATAATATTTCGATGAAAGGTCGATTCGACGTTTTCCGTCCAATAGCCATCCTTTCCTATCGAATGTGAAACTGCTGACTTTCCCCACGTAGGAACTAAAGGTAACTTTTTACTATACAAAGCATGCTCGCTAATATTTAGAACGAAACGGGAAATATCTCTTGTACATAGCACTACTTAGAAAATGTACATAGCAATAAGTGCCGCTCCTATCACCCGATCTTCATAGTGGATATTAATGTGGACATCATATCTATAGGAATCCCGAGCAAAGTAAATATCCGAAATTCGGCAATGCCCATTCAATAATAATGTCTTCTAGTACTCTCCTACTAAGCTTATAGTATAGAGTGTGTATAGTGGGATATACATTTATAGGTGACTATATAATAAGGACATCTGCTCTTCCATCTTGACTCGCCTCTTCTTTTCTTTTGCATCGCATTGCTTTGCTTACCGTTAGCTTTGATTTGCTGCTGTGTGCTGATCTGACGGAGTTAAGTTGATTCAAGTCGACTGGAGGATGTTATGCCTGATTTACATATGTGAGTCTTGCACCTTCCCGTCTGACTGAAGACTAACTCGCCACTCCCGCTGATCCTTTAATGTCTCATCGCTATGTGTACTGTGTGCCTTTAATGTGGCTTCTTTCACTTTTCCTTCATCCTTGCCACATGCCCTGCGATAGCACCTGCCACCTGCTCCATCCATCCGCACACCCCGATTTGCATTCCCACTCTCGACTGTTTTCTCACTGTCTCCTCACCTTAGACGCCTTCTTCCCGTTCCCACTCCTTACTCCGCTCCCTCTCTCCCGTAATCTACACCTTATCTCACACTCTTCAAACACTATCTACACTTTCACATACCTTGGCAAAAGTTACTACGCACTATACTTCTCTGTATCCTTTCTATTCACTCCTACAATTCTGGTTAACATGACGGAACGGCATTCCGACATTAAATACAATTCCACCATATACAGTCGCTTATATTTATTATACGATGCATCATATAATTATTGTCAGGAATCTAGGCTAGTTTGACTTATAGACGCTACTATAACTACTATGAGAGAAGAGAACTTACTAATCCGATGTAATTACTTAGGCGTAATATTTAGTTATGGTGCTACTACATCCATTTAAGCATAATTTGCATGATAATAATATAGTTTTAGATGAGGCATTTGTACTTTCAACAGAATTTAGTTTACCTTGAGCATAAATTAATAGTAAGGGGGGTATTAGAGGCTATATGTTGGTTGGGTGATGCAAAGTAAGGGGGAAGATTCATATTTATGCACATATGCAGAATATTATGATAAGGTAGTCCGTGGAGAATGAAAGTCATGTATGTAGTGTGGCTATGTAAATATATTTCATACTTAGTTCCCGAATGACAAACACAAGTGAAATTGCAGATCACAAAGTTCATTTGAGATTCTATTGCGGTGTGTGAGGAAGAGCAATGGGAGCTCATACATAACTGTACACAAATCTGGAGAGAAAGAGAGAGAGAGACACTTACGACGTCTGGAGCATACATACAAGTCAAGAGTTTTCAGTTTTGAACTTTTCACCAAACATCTCACGCTCAGCCTAGTGACAATCAAAAGTGAAAGAGAGAGAGAGAGAGAGAGAGAGAGAGAGAGAGAGAGAGAGCGAGGTATGGAGAAAGAGAGAGGTGGTGCCATTAAGTAGTAGGATTCCTATGCAGCCGGTTTATAACTCTTGCTGCTCTGTAGTCGAGAGTTTAGTAGTTCTCCAGGCAGAAGTTTATGATGGGAAAAGCAATGGGCTGAGAGGGAGTGAGTGAAGGTAAATGTAAGATGTGCATGTGTTAATTTTGGTTGAAGAGAAAGGATTCATGGATGCGAGCAAAGATTTGATGGTGGAGAAAGTCCTCTGATGATAATGATGATGACAAGAACACAAATTTGAATAGAAATCGATGTTGACGCGAGAAGATTTGCTTGGAAATCAATTTTGCATTTGAGTGGAATATCCGCACTAAGATGCAAGTTGACGTCAGTCGCCGCCTGAGCTCCTCTCGCCCTGCCTCTTCCTTCTGTCTCCCCAGAGTTTTCCTTTTCTATTTCTTTGTATCCGGCTAGGAATCCCTCTCATGATTTACTGACGGTAAGTGGCTGCTTAGCCACTGCTATTGGATTTGAGTTTCTTATTGGCTCATGTCCGGCTTGACTTGGCTCTCAGCTCCCTTGGCTCTCACCAACATAAATAAACGGAGCAACCAACATTTCTTCCTCCTACCATCAAGCTACACACTTGCAGACTGTTTTAGTAATCTTGTTCGAATGTCATCCAATAAAGTTGTGGCTGCCTTACGGCCATTAATTTGCCGAGTATGGGGTGGATAAACGAAAAATACACTCCGTGTAAAAGACAGTTGTTGGATTTTTAGAAAGATCGTAAAACGACTACAACGCTAACTTTAACATTCAACTTGCTTTTAGGATTACATCATAAGTACATAAAGCTAAGCATAAAGAGACTTCCAGCAAAAACTTCCACGCTTACCTACCGTCTTAAATACTCATTCAGTTGTAAAAGGTACTTACTTACTCACTACTATGTATCTACTTACTCCCAGATATCACACAGCTCCCTCCACTATCCCTTACAGCCTCCTACAACATTTCAATCCACTACCTAGAAACACTCCTTCAACCCAGACACAAAGACACAACTCGCACAGAGGGACAATGGCAACCCTTCCTCAAATCCTACTTCATTCCAGACTTTTCCACAGAACAACGAGAAGAGTAACTGACCCTGTGTCCGTGTGTAGTAGGCAATAATCTACTTCTAGTTCTAACTCACAGTTCTAATCTAAAAGCCCCTTTTCCACTATGAATAATATGCGTAACATGATCATATTCATTTTATCCATATCTTCTCTTTGCATGGCCATTACGTTTACGACTTATAGTAACTGTGCTATCTTTCTTCTTCGTATACATCCTAATGTCTAACACCTAACATCTCGAATAAGAACACGTTTTGCGCAGATTTTTGTATAACAATGATAGTCCTCAGAAGTCTATATCTGATTTTTTCTATTGACACTGTGCAGAATTTGCGAAATAAAATATTACGGTTTCAACGACAAGTTCCATGAAATAATGGGGGAATCCAATTACTCAATGTAATACTATAACTATTGGTACTACATGTAAAACAGCGCATGAAACTAAAGACTGCGTTTTCTTGTCGATGGAAGCACTGTGGGCGGAAAAACTTGCCTCTGAGCGTGTTATTTCTACTGCACATGGACAAAGCCTAGATACTACATGAGATTCGTTACTTCTCTTACAAGAGAAGTAGAAGTAACTATAGTGCGAAACAGCTCGAGTAGTATTAAGATATTGAACGCCCCTAATATTTGTGGAAATTTGAGTAGATTAAACCGCTGCAAGATACTCTCTCCCCCAAGTAGCGAAAGTGTAACCTCAATCAGGGGTGTCCAACCTGACAAATGGACAGACTGACTGACTGACATTTAGATAGTGTAGCTTCGGCTACATAATAAACATCTTCGTATAAGTGGCTACACATTTACATATTCCCACATCTCTAATGAAGTTCTAAACATGTTTATTTTATGACAGTTATTTTTTTTATTTTTACCTATTCCATCCAAATAATTATTATTTAATATACCAATACACACAGTCAGATTTTTTGGTAATAATTACATCTACTAATAATTACGCATACGCACAAACAGAACCTGTAAAAATAGTTACGTATTACGTATGCAACAAACTGACATATTATGATGTTCTCATATACATGCATACTGCAGTTTGACAACAATGATTAGACGTGTAAATTCCAGAGGATACTTCATGCAAAACATATGTCTGTCTGTTTATCGAAAATGGGAAAACTCGTAAATTTAATGTCGTAATTTGTAAAGTAATGAACTAATGAAGATTCAGTTTGGAAATAGGGCAGCTTGAGAGAACCCACTTGGGGTAGTGCAACAAAAAATGTGACCATCGAATTAAATTTCTGAGTGTACTAGTGAGACAGAGATAAAATAAAAATATAAAAATATATCTGGTGTGATATGTGTATTGTGGCAGTGTAATTGTCCTTAATATTTTCGCATAGTGACGGAGATAGTTGGCAACACAGCGTTGGATATAAATTTTGTTCCAGTACTTCGTTACTCTCGTTTGATTATTGGGCATGCCCTTAGGAACCAAGTGAGTAGTAGAGAACTAGTATTAGAAAAAGGATAATGGTGCATGGGTGGATAGAATGATGTAGTATTGTATACATAAACTGACTAAAATCCCATTATATTCTATCCTCCTCCCACTTAAAATTAAATAGTTTCTAGCGACGACATCCTTACAAAGTCCAAAAACGTCAAAACTGATTAGTGTTTGTATTTCACCTGCTTCTGTGGGGTTGAGGACAATATTGAGGATTGTGTTAATAGAAGGCATCGTAGGAAAAGAAAACAAGTTGATGCGTCGACTTGTTTTTCATTCGATGAAAAGCAATCATGTGAAACCTTGGAACTAGGCTCAGTCAATATTGATAATTGTGAGAATTATTGCTATTCCATGCCATTGTCAGCTTAAACAATAAATATAGTGAGGGACAGAGACAGAGGTTGTTTACTCTTCTGAGAGGATAATGAGGAGACTGGTTCTCTATTCTACCACACAAGCACAATAGTCACACAATCTATGACACAGAATATTTCATGCACTGCACTGCTCTGTGGCTAGACCTGTCCATAGACAAACATTCCGTAATGCCTTGCCTATCCTCCTCGTATTTTTATGCGGCTATTTAATATAATCTCTCCTTTCATAACCCCACACTCTATTTAAGTTCTTCAGCCAAATATTATTACTACAATAGGAAAAACTCGAGTTTTTATATTTGTCGAAAAGCTATTTCATAACACCAAACAGTAAGAAAAGGCTAACAAGCAAGTTTTTTGAGATTTTCTGCTCAACGGTATTTTATGGCTCTTCTTCCTTCTTCAAACGTATAAAGGCAATACGCTATCTTAATTCTTTCAAATAAAAGACTCCCTTAAGTGCCATGCATTTTAGTCCATAGTATTACTATAATATAATGCATAGTCAATGCCTCGCAATTTGCTTACGCTATTTAAAAAGACAATATAATTTTGAATGTACAGCGGACTAATTGCTTCATAAAATCTGTGTCTTTAAAACGGAGCAATTAACCTAAGACCTTTAATGAAGTTAGTTGTAAATCTGTTGTTTATTATAATGCCACTGTCATTCCCTGATGTCTTTTATTTGTCTGTTCGTCTCATGAATAGCCTTAGGGGTCAGAGTAAATTTTGAAGATGTAATTGCTATTGCTCACTAATTTTCCGAAAGTGTCGAAATTGCAATAAATTGAGAATTGCGATTCTTGTGCTATCTGTAGAATAATTTGTTCGTGTGTTATTACTTTTCTTGTTGCGTAGTTAGAAGCTGCATGTAATGTAATGGAGGGTGTAGATGAAAATACGACTCCTTTTAATTGCTTCCTAAATGTATACAATGTAAAGTTGTACATTGGGCATGGTTTTACAATTTGTGATAAAATTCAGTGCTTTTTGTAGCTACGAGCTACAAATAAATGGTTTTTAATCTGTAGGAGCGTAATATTTCTTAGGGCATATCTCCGGCTATGTACAGTATATTTGAGTGTGGGTTGAGGTGACTATGCATTAATGTATCCCTATATAAAGTATCGTGCGTGGAGAGGGAGGGAGATGAAAAGAGTGACATAGGCATGTCCTTAATGTTTCTAACTGTGTAAGAAGAGGAAGAGCGGAAGGGAAAGCTGGGAGAGAAGGTAGAGACTCAGGGTTGGGCTGCAGATAGGACAATTATGTTTAGGAAGTATGTTTTAAGAGCGGAGATTTCAGTGAGTCTGGTTGTATGTGCGTCCTGATGACATTATAGGATGAGAATGTTGTTGTATGGGATAGAGGTAAGTCGGGCATCGGAGGATAATTGCTTCTGATGGTTTCGATAAAAGTTGGCAAGGAGTAATAACATTACAATGGGCTGAGGAGAAGAAAGAGAGCTGTGGCGAAAGTAAACGCTAGTAACATATGATCTTCATAAAGCTGTCGTCCGAGAAAGGTTTGCAAAGCTGACATAGGAAACGACTCGGGCACATCCCAAAACTTTTATGACTTTTCCTTTGCGCTTTAGTTGATGCCTTTGCTATCTCGTCTACAATTAATTTTATAGTCTCCATCCTTGTCATATTCCATTAAAATCACGCGCAGCACTTGACACTAGGACCAAGGCAGGCAGAACGCAGGCAAGACGCCTCTCTCTCTCTCTGACCAATCTAATTGTAACTATATACAAGGAGAGAGAGAGAGAGAGAGAGGAAAGTAGAGCCTATCATGTCATTCTGTATGTATGATGTAATTTAGCTATGGATGTATCTAAACTCTCACTTGGACTATTTAAACAAGTAGGGAGCTGTTCTTGGAGAGTGCGGGAAGGTAGTTAGTCCTCGCCGTGTATGAACGTAAGCAAAGTCGGAAGAAGAAGAAACTTGCTGTGCCTTCCATTATTGTATGCATGTACATAGACTTAATGTACATGCACAGATAGTTACAACTCTTTTGTGTAAAAGTCTCTCCAGCACTGGCGAGGCGTGTTAAAAACCAAGAAATAAAAGAGAGTCAGACAGAGCTGGAATGGGAGAGGGATGCTGTGATGTGATGTGACTGTGAGTTAAGTGGCAGAGCATTCACTTCCGTCCTTGCCTAAGACACAGCCAGTTTACTTTCGTTTACAAAGTAAAAGTGAGACGGTGGAGGAGGAAGGGAGATGTGCGCGGAATTTTTGCATCAACTTCTCTTTTGGTATGCCTACCTCGTCCTGCAATTATTTTCATCCCTTTTTCTTACAATTAGTATTTGCATTGATAAAGAAGAAGGAAATGCAGAAGAGACATGAATGGTGACTCTCTAGAGTACACAAAAAAGGAGGTTGGCTCAACTACCGAACACTTCTTACTCATTACCTTACACTCGATCTGCTCCACTCGTCAAATCTTCCTCTTCCGCCTAGTCCTGTTACAAATGATGTTATTACAAAACAAAGAGTTGCGGTGAAGGCATAAAATGCAAACTTTTACAGACAAAAGGCCAATCTACTCTGCCATAGCACAGAGACTGACTAAATACATAGCTACCATTATCACAAGACAGACCTCCGTGCACTCTTAAAACGGTGAATAGGGCAAAGAACAACTATCTTCCTGTACTGCTGCCTCTATCCCTCCTCGCTGTTGTGTATCTTCACTAGATATTTACTGCACAGCACAAAAAAGGCATAACGATACCATAGAATCCTTGTATCTTCATAACAGGGTTAAAAAATCAGAAGAAACCCAAAAAGAAATCACTTGTGTCCATTTCTCGTGAGTTAATTCTGAGAATGAGATGCTCGTAATTGTAATAAGGGGATGCATGAATTGTCAAGGTGAATGTGGGATCTCTATCAGTATCTTTGCAGATGATATGAAAGTATAGCAATGTGATTTACATAAAAGGAGAAGGCAGGCAGGGAGCAGAAAGCAATGAGTCGAGACGGAGTTCTTACTATTAGTAGAAGGTGCTTAGAGAACAACTCCATAAATAGCTAAATAGAACATCGCTCTCCCAACTGGGGCTGTAATAGTATTTAGTGAGAGTATAGGAGATGGGCACTGGTTAGGAATGAGAAGATGAGAAAGAGGAAGTTGAGCAAAGTAAAGAAAAGAGGAGCGAGGAAAGGAGAGAGCAATACAGAGCACAATAGAAGAGTGAGAGAGTCTTCTTCTTCTTGCTCACTTGGTGGGTTGGGTGGATTGGAGTCGAGTGGCGGTGATAAGTACCTAGTCAGTTATACGTATCATTTCTTACTGACGTCTTAGGCTCAAAAGGAAGAAATGGCTCAAGCTCTGGAGCAAGCAACACATCTCTCCTCGCCCACCTATCCATATAACCAGCACATGATAATGGGAGAGGAAGCGGCGAGGAAGAGAGACACCAAATAGAATACAAGGAAATCTCAGAACAAAGAATATAACCGAAACGGGAGAAGTAAATACTTATACACACACAAAGCAGGCTAGCCTCTTTTATATAGAAAATAAAATCGTCCTTTATTCATCCTTATAATTCGCTAGTGCATATAGCCGGGCACAAGAAGACTTTGCTGTGTGCAGGCAGGGGAATCACAGAGCTCTGCACCTCTACACAACACAAAAGCTAAGTATGTATTTGCTTACTAAGGACATACACACATACTTATATACACTCACTTCTACATTTCTTTCTGCAAAACAGATTTATATGAGTCCCTCGTCGTTCTACTACTTAAGGAAACTCTCGCATCCTATTCTATTTCTACGTGTGTGTGTGTGAAGATGTACACAGCCACACAAATGATACACGATCTCCAAGGCAAAGTGAATATTATTCTCAGAGCTCAACTCATATACATACATACAGGTAGTACATTCTTAAAATGCAAAGAACGGGAAACCTACACTAAATATATTTAACTTGCAGAAAGAGCTATTCAAGTCAAAGTACATAATACTTAGATAGCAAATTCACATTTACACCACTCAACCATATCGTCACTCCCCCATTTTTTCCACTAAGATTTACTTATCTCACACAATACCAAGTACACAAATATTAACCCTGGTATTTATACACATTTAATGTTTTTTTCCTCATATATGTGTTTTTATTTATACAGCGTGTGAAAAAAACTAAAACAACATTGATGTACATAATGAAGAAAATACATTTTAACACATTTGAATAACATTTAATGAGAATTTTTCAAGACATATTTCATGCCAGAAGTGTTTATATACACAAATAAATAACGCATGAGGTTGGCCAAATTTTCTGACATTACCCCGCGTGTAAAAATAGAAGCAAGTAATATTATTGAAGTTTTGAGTTTTGTCATGAAATTTTAAAAGAAACGTCTTTTAAATTGGAAAACATTTTTAAGTCTTAGATGATGAAACTGTTGAAATGAAACGGCAAGTAGGGAAAGTCCAGCAGCAGAAGTAATCAAAGTAGTGGTAAAAGAAGTTCGTGATTAAAAGCTTTCGTGTGAAACGGGGGAAACTCCGAAAGAGCATCTACATAATAGTAAGTAGCAGAGCTAAAGAAAGAGTGAATATCCTGGCTTGTTGGCTCTTGGTTCTTACTGTCTTTTCATATTATTACATTTATAAGTATGGTTGAGTAGTTGTACAGGGTGTAACACAACGAAGTTAAATATTCATGGACTTCTTCAAAGCTATGAGGAAGAGGATAATCTCGTCTGTATTAAATAACATTGGCGTTTTTTTCAGAATTAATTTTCATTTGATTTTTCTAAAATTTCAGTCATTTTTCACAGAAAAAAATTAATATTGCAATTGTGAAAGTATTTGTGGAAATTTGATGGAATTTTTTGAATAATTTCGAAAGCCATTTTGGGTCTTAATGCCATTGACTACTTGGCATCACTATTGCAAGATGGAACGGTCTTTTATGTGCACTACTCTATACTAGAAACGTTTGAAAGTTGGGCAGTTTAAATATGTGAAGAGGAGGCGAGCGTGAGGCCCTGTATGAATGTTGTA
>JAAAYG020000009.1:1561231-1587483 GCA_009936455.2 Tomocerus minor
CATTCGTATATCCTTTTCTGAATGCATTAAGGATGTAGCGAGATAGGCAGAGTATTTATTGTCGCAAGTATTGACTAAGTAAGGAAATGTGATATCTGCTTGGAGCAGTAAGTGTGTGTTTAGGAGCATTTGCATGAATATGGAATATTTCCTGGGAATTCGTGCAAGGGATATGAAATGCCTAAATGTAGTTTTGTCTTGGTCGGTGGGAGAGACGTAATATTTATGTCAAAACCGTTGAATTCGACTACAACCAGCTGGAACAGTAACTAATAATTACCTGCTCTGTCTTGGGTTGTTGTAGTTTGTTCCAGTTGAGCTGCATGCTGTGCTGCCTGGCTACTATACACTTTCTCCCTCTTCTCAGTCTTCGTAGTGGCTTTATTATTGCAGGAGGAGGATAGCAGATAGAGAGCTAGAAGGAGAGAGAGAGAGGAGCGAGGCTGGTGGGTAGTTATGTAATTTGAAACAATGCAATGGAGCAATAGTGGAGGCGAGATGTGGAAATGCTAATAGTAGTTTTAGTTTCATCACCTGTACCTCGATCAAGTTCGACTCAGACTCCTCATCGGCTAAATATACAAAAATGGAAAGAAGGAACATTACCATAAATCAAGCACTGCTCTGTGCCTGACATCAAGTTTTGTAAAAGGCGAGCTATGGGGAATGGGTTTTGGAAATTACTTAAACTCGTAACGACAACTGTCGCAAAATTTATTAGCTCATAAGATTCTCAGTTCGACGCCCATTTGAGACCCGGGCGATAGAACAAGACCGACAATCTCTATACAATACCAAAATGAGCTCTGGGCGTCCCATCCTCATTTTCCACCCAGCAAAGGAGAAATCTTAAGTTGTGCATCGACTAGCTACCCTTTCAATTGATGCATCATGTACCGTTACATGGGCATATATCACTTTTTCCATCTGAAACAATACTTACGCATCCCATTACCAGAATCCTCACAAAAATTTTGTGATGACATTGCAGTGGTTACGACAACACTACTTCCCACTCCTAACCAGCTACAGTCAGACCCTTCGCTCTCTGTGCATCTCACTCACTTCCCTCCAGCACATCTACTTATGCATGTAGGCAAAAAAATAATAACTTTCAGTAATATCCAGCTGCAGCACCCAATCCCAATATAAATGCATATCCCCCATAACCTTTATTTGCCCGACTCTCTTTCACACAGCATCCCTAGCTATTTAGCACCACTCAATACGTCCCGATCTAAATCCGCATTCTAAATGCTTTACAATAAATCCCTAAAAGTCATGTAATGTGAGCATGTGAGTTCA
Source organism: Tomocerus minor (assembly GCA_009936455.2). Lineage (NCBI taxonomy): Eukaryota > Metazoa > Arthropoda > Collembola > Entomobryomorpha > Tomoceridae > Tomocerus > Tomocerus minor. The sequence continues at coordinate 1,562,537 of JAAAYG020000009.1, forward strand.
GAAACATATTAAATATATATTTCACATTCACATTCTATAGGCAACACTATGCTATGCTGTGGCTCACAGGACGCTTTCAACATTTCCGGAATACGCTACCTTAACTTTACAGAAGTTATAGTATATAATGTCGAAAATCTTTTAAATTGTATTAAATACTCTGCATTTTTTTTAAATCGTATTGTATAATAATGTGCAGATAACAATATTTAATAATTATTCACAAATATAGTTTTGTTGCAATTTTTTTTCATTTTCAAATGCCAATATATTAGTTATATTTTTTCTATGTCACCATTCGTGACATTTTGTATTTAATTGCAGATTCTGTTTATCTTTATACACTGTTTCTCCTTGATATTGAACGCGCCTGTGGCAACACGGTAAGAGAAACAGTGTCTCAGGAGGAGTATCCAAGAGAAACAGAGTCCGAATTCCATAACATCTTCAAATTTTGTTTATTACCAATTATGGTAATTCACACCAATAGAATAGCAAATTCAATTCACTTTGCCTCGATGTCCCCGAAATAAAATTTCCTTTTAAACCCAAGATCATAAATAGCCTAGCTAGAGAGATATTGAGTAGATTACTGTCCTTCGTACATAGTACAATGTAATAATGTTGGTGGAGGAGGAACTTGTGTGTAACTATTAATGTGTAATCTGTCATATGAAGAGTGGAGCAAGTGTAGTATATCGTGCAGGAATCATTAACATAGTCGTAAAACTGAGATTGAAACGTTAAAATAGTGATTTTGTAATTGTGAACAAAGGAGTCCTTACTTTTCTCGTAGCCTGTTTGCAACTGTCGACAAAAGTCGGTCGGAAACGGAAATGCTAAGAGCTACTCACATTCACATAGCTCAGAGCATCCAAATAACAACGAGGAGAAACGTAGCCCAGCGAGATTTTTCCGGTGTCTGGTTTCGTTTAGAGCTGGGGAAATCAACCACAGCAATTCCTGCATTTGATCCCTACAATTCCACAAGATAGTTGAGCAAGGGACGAAACTGGACAGGTTACTCGATTCTCACGGACTCCACTTTCAGTCCTCCACAACTTGACTTGTTTTGTCTTTGTCCACTCATCGTCAACTTTTTTATTTCTCAAACGACTCCCTCATCGAGTCAACTTATGCAGTGCACCTTGCCCTCACCAAAGGGACACTCACTAAGTAGCTATTTATTTTCGGAGCTCTACCAAAACACCAATATAAATAACGACAGAGCTTAGCAGATTTCCTATCTGTAGCACTGAAGTAGCTCTTAATGGTTTCTCAACTCCCCAAAACTCTCTGGACTTCTGATATATTCCTATATGCTATATAATCCACAAGAGACTGGAATTTTGGAGGAGTGTAATTTTGAGTTGGAGCTGCGTTTGGTAGCCTAATTCACAAAGTGCATAGAAGTTCTCTGCCAACAATTAAGGCAGAGGTTGTTTTTCTTGTATTTCCTTTTCTTCTCGGACATAATAAATAACAGAACTATATGTAGCAATGTAGGACTGTTTGAAAAGCATATTATTAGAGTAGTTATTAGTAGGAGTGGATTGCATTGTAATAATAAGTAGCCACATTAAAGCATTAAAAGTTTGTAGTTATCTCAGAGCCCGTCACCGTCAACCGTGACCTTATCCTTAATTTATAGTGGCAAGCCAAAAGTAAGCAACATCATCCATTTAATGTTTCTTGCATTACAACTACAACAATCTACTTTTTGCATTATTTTCTATCGGTTATCAGTAATCACACTGAGGTTACTTATCTATATCTTTGTCTCAAGAAAACACTCGAGCCTATCTATCCCAGAGTTATGTTATGTTATGAAAGATTTCAGTTGCTCGACTCTAATCCAGTTCAACCTGCCCTAATGCAATCAGACACTACGTCTACGCCATAGAACATTAGTACATAAACTCGAAACTCCTTCATTGCCTCATCCTTTACGTAGTTAACTTAAAATTAGGTTTTAAATAGCAGTCAACTCCATATTTACGATAGACACTCATATAAGAGAAAATCTGTACACACGTAAATTCATTTCACGTCAATCAGACAGATAGATCTGTAGCTCTATAAAGTGTAGCTTAGCTAATTGTCTGTTGTGTATGTACTTATGTATGTATGTGTTGGCTAGAAAATATTATTACTTTTCTCTGTAAAATCCTAGCATAAGGCAATACACATTGTAGTAAATATGTTATAAAATTTATCATATACGTTGTTAAAAACGAATACTACCTGCCACTACTGTGCAGGGCTACAAGTACAAATATTATGAGAAATAAGAGACATACTTATAATAACGATAGGTAATAATAGTAAGACGTTCCTATGTTGCTCTGATGGCTAGTTTACTACCCACCTTAGTTACTTAGTCTATAGGAGATATTTATGTAGCACAAGATAATGTTACATATTTTAGAGATACACAACACTACCGCCCGTACAGCCCATTAAGCTCTGTTATGCAGCATAGTTTATAAAGTGGAACTCGTGGAAAATGTGATTTATGATGAAGGGACTTGAATTAGGAAGGGAAGTCTCATGTTATATCATTGAAGGATAATAGTAATGCCATAATGTACTGCTCTCCCTACACTTTTCTCACTGGAAACGAAGAAACAGAAAAAGATGTATGTACATAATATTATACTAAACACATATGGTAATATTTTCTAGCAAAGCAAGGAAGGAAGGAGTGTGTGTGTGTAAGCAGAAGAAATAGCATAGAAGATGATGCAGTAGAAGTAAAGGTAATAATATTATGTCCAATAGTAATAGTAGTAATAGTAGTAGTAGTGGAGTACAAGTGGCTTTCTCGCCGTGTGGACTCCACTCCACACACTCCCAGCCAGCCAGCTAGCTCCCTTGTTTCCTTTGCCTTCTCTGTTTATTAACCTAAGTGTACAAGATAGAAGAAGTGAGTAAGTGTTTATAGCTGGCAGGACTACAAGTGCCACTACTACCAAGAACAAAGTGAACGGGTGTAAAACTACATCCTATTCTGCATTATTATATTTCACGTAACTATGTATTATATGCTATGCACTAGATCATAATATCCCATAGTTGACTCCTATATCTCACTCACTACATGACTTCTTCTTATAGATGTGTCTTGTCGATGTGTGTAAGAAGGAGAGGGCCTACAGAGATTTGAAGCCTATAGGGAGATGCAGTAAGGAAAGTGGTTTGGATTTTGGATAGTGAATGTGATGCGGTGGGTAGTTTAGCTCATTCGAGAGGAGTCAGTGGAGTTGAGTGGAAGGAGATTGAGATTGGAGCGAGATGTTCTATGTGAGATATCAGGAGAAGCTTTGCGTTGCCTGGAACGGGTTGTATGGGCCATCGTCAAGGCATCATTTCCACTCGGCTGCTTTGCATCAGATCATTGTCTTCTGATAAGTCGATAATTCACCACTAATTTTACCTGCTCCTTGTGGCAGGATGCAAAGATTGCCCACGAACCATGCAATATCCTCTACCAATTATTACTACGATCCTTCCTCACCGCTCCATCTCCACTCACTCCACTCACTACTACTCTAATCGCCACACGTAAATACAGACACTAAGCCAAGCACCTAGGCAGCCTTAACTAGGGCTACTTATTCAAACCACTCCAATCCATTCTCTACACTTACGTATGGGTGCACACTATCTGCAAATCAGTGCACGGTGGACATAATATTATCCTACTCCTACTACTCACATAATATCCCTTCCTAACTATGTACCACTAAACAACATTTAGCCCATCTGCAATTAGCCATATATTGTATTGGGTCACATAAACTTCTTATATCCTCCTAATAGCCCCGGAAAATACTTTTACGCTCTGCAGATACACTTAGCCGCCTCTTCTGCAGACATCAGACTTAATGTGCTTAATGCAAATACTTCTCTTTCGCATTCTGTTCCATTGTGACATGGCTTTTTGTATGACTGACCTTAGATTTCCCTTTTAAAACCAAAGGCTATTCTTCCTTCCGTTTTTTCTCATAGACTCCCTCATCAGCTTTAAATTGCAATGTGCCGATACGTAGTAAAATATTCCGCTGCCCATTCAGGGTTTAATTCATTCATCTATTTTTTTTTTGCTTTTAGGAATTTTATTCATGTAATAGACTGGCAATGAAGTATGCCCAGCATTAATTTCGAATCCGCAAATATTATGCTAATATCTCCATTATAGAAACTGTACTTTTACTAATCCTTTTGTATTTATTTGTTGTAGTAAGATCTCAGTTATTTGGTGTTTATTTTTATTCTGTGAGCCATTTCAATTGGAATTTATTTTATTACTTGGTGTGTACTGAAGAGGATTTATGATGCTGGGTGTTCGTATAAGCTACAAGTGCTATAATGTAATGTCCATGCTAAATATAAATGCAGTACAGTGATCTCTGATGGTCTCTGGTTTGAAATCTTGTCCATCTCAGACTGTAGATGCCAACATCGAAAAGTGGCCAAACGAAAATACGTCTATGTTGCATCTAACTGGCTTATTCAGTCAGATCAAGAGATCTTAGTTATCCCAATAATACAACAATGGAAGAAAACATAAAAATGATTACTTAGAGCACAGTATTTTGAGTTCATGGTTGCTACTTATGAGTGGAGTGTGGAGATAGTGAGTGCTCTATTGTGGGATAATATGTGCTCTGTATCTTTGAAAGTGCAGAGTGTGTACAATTTTATTTAGCGTGCTACACTGCCTAACCTCTTCTCGAATGATAAGTGTTTAATTAATTAACCAACTCCACAACTAGCATAAAGAAAAATAAGAAAATCTCAATGCCCACTATCTATTGATAAATAAGGCACAGATACAGAGTTGAGAATAACACAATATAATAAAATTAGAAGTAGGGTGCAATTTAATGTGGAAGCGAAGAGATAAATGGGAATCGGTAGTTTTTGTTAGTTGTATTTATATCTCGAAGACACAGTACATATTTTATAAGAGCTAGCCCAACTTTAGTTTATTTTTTATTGGATAAACTTGAGATACATTTAATCTTTTAAGTAGTAGGAGAAGAGTAATAATTCGATATCTCAACTCGAGTCGACACGACTTTGCATTGCTTGTATAATGTTAAGGCAGATACCTAATCTGGTTGGGATGCACTGGGCTGATGCGAACTTAACTAGAAAATTAACAAAGTACATATTTTTTAGGTACATACATTAGTTTATTGTCTGCCCCATTCGTATAAGTGAATGAACAACTCACCTCTGCGTTGGGTGAAAGGTGAGCTCCGTCTAAATCTATTTGGCTCGACAGGAAAACATCTGCCTACCCACACACAGCTCATGTTAATATGCAGAAGTGCACAAACCAGCCAATAAACTACAATGGCTAACTGCCTACTTTGTGTGTGCATTTCAGATTTATGCAGATTCGATCCGGCTCATTATATCATATTACTACGGACCTTACACTTTATGAATATTTAGGACTATTCCTGTAATTACAGTTTTCTTAGATGGACGCAATGCTATTATTGACAAAATTTACTTGCCACGCAGCTGCACATTTTAATGAATGTTATAATTCCCCAATTTATCTACACATTTATTATTTGCTATGAAATATTCATAAGTATATTTACTAGCCGTGCAAAAATAACATCATGCCGGATAATTGCTGTGTATTTCAGCGTGTCCTCCCACCCTCGCTCACTACAATAATGTTAGATCGTGAATAATATGTATTTGGAGATTATTAGGAGCATGTAGCAATAGTATTTTCCATTGAGTGTTGTGTGAAATTAGAAGAATCTCGAGGTAGTGAGATTAGAAGAGATGCGGCTGTAGTTTGACGCCTTGAATTCTCAGCGTTGGCATCTGAGCCGTGATGAATTCTAATTTTGTGTAGCTGTTGAAACAATAAGAGAGTCTTGAGTGACAAATGATGGATAGAGAAAGCATGAAAGACATGCCACAAACTACAGGAAATAGCGTTACGATATGTGAGTTCTAGTTGGAAAATTTCTTCATTCATAAGACCACGAGAGTATGCAGTTGTTTTGCACAAGCACCTCGGCTAATCGTCCCACTACCTAAGGAACTATGACATGTGGAGAGTTTAGCACATTGTTCATGCAGATTCACATAAATTAGAGAAGGAGATTTACATAGTTAACTGAACTGATGTGTACATTTCGTTTATTAAGTGAAGAAAAGTACCTCGTAAATAGGAGGACTAGATTTTGCATGTAAATGACAAAGGTGGCTATGCCTTGCTGTTTCTATTATTTGTATATACATATTTATGCATAATATAAGCATAAGTAGTGATGCGTGGTGCTGTGCTGGCTGGGTGATATGGATTGGACTCGCTAGAGCCTCCATGAAACACTTAATAAAAATATAATAGTATTATAAGAGCTATTTTATGAATGCGGAGTGGATGTGTAGTAAATATGTATGCATGGTTTGACTCTTGCCTTCAGTGAGAACTCTGCTAGACTGCACTGAGGTGGAGATTTGGGCAGATTCACACATAAAGAAAATAATATATGGTTACATAGAACTACTTATGTGGCTAATGCTCACATAACACTCCACACAGACACATGGATGCACTCCGACTGAGTGCGAGCACACAGGATTCCTTCCTATCTTATGATTCAATGGAACTAGGGATTGAGTAAATTTATTATTATTCTCGTAGATATATTAAGAATGTTGCATTTGACTACTTTTTTATTGTATAGCAAGTAGATGGGCATAGAGGTGAGTGAGTGAGTGTGTGTGTGAGGGTATTAAACAATATTAGTTGCTTGGCGTGTAGAATGTGTATTTGTAAAGAAGAGGAGAGGGAAGAGAGCGTGTCAAGCCCTACCCCTGATCACTATCACAACTCAATAACCTATGATTACCTGAGGAACATTAATGTTCTGGCTCAACCGTAACTTGTCGGTTACTAACTCACACTCAACTAAACTTATATACTGCACTTACTCACACCAAAAAGGCAACCAAAGTGCAGATAAAGCCACACAACTACAAAATTTAGCTCTGTGTACTTAAACAGCCAAGCATGCATTTAGGATCTGCCTTGTTTTCTCAGAATGTCAATGCTTTCAATATTCGCACGCTACATCTTTGCGAGAACCGCAATTGTAAAGCAATTTCAGTCGGCACACACCATTTACTCCCAAAAATACACATCTCTACCAGTCACATTCAAAAACAACTTTGTGGGAAAATTGAGAATCTCGTACCAGTTTAGCTCCACTAAGGAGCAGAGACAAAAGCTAGCCAATTCATCCCTATCCTCATTGTTAGTATCAAAGTATCAACTACTTGAGAGTTTGCAACTCTCAGTCTCCTCACTAACAATCCTCTCTCTCTCTGTCTCTGCTTACTCAGCTCGACACGCTATTATAGCCTTCATTTTCTCTCTCTGTGTACATAGTAATACATAAATACGTAAGTACACATAACTCATTTTGATGACAAGTCATTCAGAAACAAGATAACGTTTAGGTAGCTCACACAGAGTCGACACTCCAACCAGACTCCAATTCACAACAGCTCAACAAGTGCAAAGTATTTGTCTTCTATTTACATTAGTGCGAAGTTGACATCACATTATGTTACTTTGCACTTGAATACCATAGCACACATCCCTAATGCATCTTCCCACTACTCAATTGCCTGGCTATTAGAATTTTCCCACTGACTACTCACATCTACTACACATATCTCTAATAATATTATCTATGGACATTGTTACATCACCTACCTAACCTATACTACTCTCCATACACTCAAAAGAACAGAGATCCTTCAATTTTCTACCTCTTTCTAAGCTTTCACGTATGTACACTTGTGTATTTTGGTGAATCACTCACTTTTTTTCAATCCTTATTATTAGGTACTTACTTCTGCATAAGCATCCACGTATTATTTCTTTTACAATTCAATAGTTCAGCCATCAGGAGTAATTTTTATTTATTGATGCATTACATTTGTCTAAACACGACACATCTCTACCTATGTGTACGAAATAATAGAAAACTAGAGATTTAGTAGATAAAATGCAGATATTCCTTTTCTCTCACAATGTAGCTAGCTACCTTCTTCACCTGTCTTATATTTCTTTAGACATCTTTAGGAAATCGATAAGATTTGCCAGTTTTAGCTCTGTTATTGCATGGCGTTAGTTTTTCCTTTACTTTACTGCTATCGTTGGGTTTTGTTTAGCTTCGTTGATCTGTCGTGTCTTCAGATTATCGTTATTCCATTCAGTCTTCGCACATTAGTGTTTAGTTTGTGTGACGATATCGACTAACAATAACTATTTAGTTTACTTTACATTTCCCTTGCTTACTTCTCTTCGCTTCGCTAGAATTCAATTCAGACATTTGCATGTTGTGTATCTGTCTGTTCGTAAATACTACCTAATCCAGTTCTGATGCCGTCTACAGCTACCTAGCAGATGATTCCCAACCAACTCATTTCCCTCTTTCTTTGCTGTTTTAGTAGATAAACACAAGCCTTCGTCATGGTCTCATAATGCTTTGTTTGGATTACTGTTAGCACTGCACTAGTCCTCCTCCTCACTATACCACATTATTCTAAATATAACGCAGCAGTTGAGACTGAGACGCACATCCCTGAAAAACAATCTCACTCTTTATCATACTATCTATTTCATGCTATCAGTCTAATCAAGTAATTATCTATGGAAACAAGAAAAAGTCTACCTATACTGTCATTAAAGCAGAAAATTATTTATCGATATATTTAGGAAAGCAAACGCTACAGCATTATAAATATATGTAAATGCACTACTATAACATTTCTTCATGCAATTTATTCTTTTATTTTGCTAGAAATTGATGAAGTTGGCACTTTCTCCACCTCTGTTATCGATTTAAGTGCTATTTACCACAGGGAATTTTTCTGATGCATGAAATAATTAAATAAATAACAAAAATCTTTAAGTCTACAGCCTTTTTAAACAAAAAGTTTAATTAAAATTTAGATCTGTTGAAATATTTTTGAAATTTTAAATGGTGATTCGTTCACATCTACTTATTATAATAGGAGGAAATGTCCCGCATTTTGAATTCGGACAATGTTTACGTTTTCAGTAGAAATAGCACATCTAGAGAGCAATTAGAACCAACTCTTTAATTTCATTAATTGACAATTAACGGCTAAAAATTGAAACAATCTTGTGCTTCAAAAATAGCAATGCATAACAAGTGCTGAAGTGGCATTCTCATTTAATTTGCTTAATCTGATATTGAGAATGAAAGAAGGAATAAGACTAGGTGATGTATTAACAGAAACAAGCTGTCGGCTTTACATAATTCAAAGAATGCACACTTACTGCAGTGAGTTTGAAACTACCAGGGTAGCCTGGAAGACATTCCAAAGCATTTTAGCCAGGACAACGCAAAACATTTTTTGTACCATCAAATTCCTGTTTGTGAGGTGTTTAGAATGAAGAGATTAATTCAACAACGTAGTTGCTCCACACCGGATCAGTGGATAGGAATCAAGAGACTGGTGTTTATGTTTACCAAGATGAAGACCTTATGTCACACGCATGCATAATATATTTTGAAGGAATAAATATCCCAATGTCAAAATAGCATTGCTTGAGCGAAGAGGAAGCTTGTACGGAATTTATGCATAAACTCGAGTGAAATAAATGCAAAATCCTCATATTCTTATACTTGATGATAAAGGGCATGAGTATTCAAAGTAACATTGGTAGGATGGCAGCTTGAGATAGCCGATTGAAAGTGACTGGGGTAAAGGTTCATTTATTATGAACTGCTTGTTTATCTTTAGCATTATATCTGTGAGACCTTTATGATGTCCTTTGAAAAGGGCCACTAAGAAATCTAGTATTTCGCTGGACGTCTGTGAAATGAATTTATTTGGTTTCTTGGCAGACACACATGCAAGGATTTTAAAAGGCCGTAGTTTGTTCACTTTTGCAATAATATAGCAGGTCTGATATGCGTTTAATGCTTTAGCACTTAAAGTGAGGTAGGTGACTCAGAGAGTATTATTATTATAGTGGGCATCAGTTTAAGGTTAAAGTGAGTAGAAGAGGATTTACGGTGGCTACATGTGACTGTGTGTGACAATGAATGAACTGCAGTGTTATGTTCTGTAGTGTAGTGTAGGGATTCGGAGGAGAGAGAGTTGTGATTGTGAGTAGTAGGCAAAGCTAAGGCATGCGAGAGTGAATGAGAGGAAGATTGCTCTAAGATACACAGAGACAGTGTTTGGGTTTTGGATCGAGTCTGATGTGATGTGGATGAATTGTGGAGGGTTGAAGAAGAAGAGGACTCCTTAGGCTCTTGACTCAACTGAAGTTGACTAAACATAATGTGCCGTGCGTGTGAGATTCTTTCACTAACTACTGTGACTGCGTAGCTTATGTACTCCTCGAGCCTTATCTATACGGATTGATATCCTTGTTGTCTAAAGCTGAGCTTGGAGAGTCGCTACAGTAAAATATTAATGTTTTCAGCAGAGATACTTACTTTGAGGTTACATTACATTAGAGGATGAAAGTAGAGCGATAATCTTAAAAGACATAGCAAAGTCATCTATGTAGTAATAAGTACATAATATATTCCTGTAGCTTCCTGTGACACATCCCACCACATCACCTTAGAATGCTAAATAGAATCATCTTACAAATAAGTCTCACGCCGATTTGAATTTAGTCTTTATCCCGTGTATTGGCTACATGCATGGCTAAATTACTCTGTCACATTATTGGCTATAAGCACAAATACAAGCAAATAGCTACAGATAAATACAGAAGTAGAGTAGAGATGAGCAGAGTTTGCAGATGTCCATGTCCCACAACTTAAGTTAGTTCCTGCACAGCATGTGCTTGAGTGAAGTGAGTTAAATGTTATGTGTGTAAGAATGAGGAGGATAGACAGAGAAATAATATGCAATGCCAATATGCCACCGCAGCAGCAAAGGAGGGAGGCACTCTATAGCTATGTCTTGCCACCAGAAATAACTTGACTACGGAAAATGAATAATGTCACACCTGCAACAGCACATAAGGAAGAAGTGCAACAAACATCTATTCCAGTCGGGACATAGTTAACACACGAGGATTCGACAACACCCGGTATAATTAGAACGCCTCTCTCTCTAAATTTAGAATTGTTTATGAGCAAACAAACAACGCTTTCCTATATATGATTTGATAAGATAAACCAAACATTCCATTACATCCTCCCGTACATTTGCACTTACATACATCCTTCCATCGTCCCAACCAAAAAATGAAAGATAAATAAGTAACCATCACATCTCAGCTCTCCCTTCCATCTATTATTTACACATTTCTACATTACACACTCCCAAGTGTGAAGTTTCTTTTGCATTTAAATGCATAACACACACGTACGCCATAATTACAATATTTAACACAACTACTAAGGCCTTATTGCCTCTCTCTCTCTCCCTGCTATCTTTTCTCGAACTCTTTTCCAGACTTTTACACTGCCACAAAACAAAACATACATAATAAACATAAATGACAATACGGTAAAAAAATTCATGAGAATGAGTCATTGTCGTTTATAGTGCAGTGCACCGGGTGTCTATCAAACGACATGAATATTTTTATAAGCGAAACTTCTACTAATTTTCATTGTCACCTAATAATTTCCCAGTCACATCTTGTAGACGATACACAATTGTACATTTATTTTTAATACATATAGGCTAAAGGACGACTGTTGCTAATACTAATATAATCTGGACACAATAACTTGCCATTAAACGGACGGCCGGCGTCAACAATTGCTAATAACAAGCTTGACAATGAAGTTGAGACGTTAAACATTAGTTTAAATGAGAGGAATAACACATTCCAGCTCCGATTACTAGTCATTGAGTCCATTGCACCAGATTTCCATAAAAATATTACCTAATTGTTATTGGTGTTGACGCTCATTATTAATTGCTACTGGGATTATTCACAGTGCAATTGCATTTTTCTCAACTCGTCTAATGTCAGCTCTGCTTCCGTTGTGGGATGCTTTATTATAATAATTGACATTGAGAGGGCAACCTCAACCTGGCCTGTCTGGTAAACAACATTCTGGCTCAGAAACATTCAATACTATCAGTAAATCAACATGTTCATAGAATATTCACATTAAAATATGAGGGAGTATAAATGTCACTGGGATATATGTACGCAATAAATTGGAGCAGTCATAGAAAGGATTGGATGTAATAGCGTGTGGTTGTAGAATGACAATCGTAGTGCAATTATTATGTGTGCGTGATCAATGAAATGGAACTATAACCATGCGGGTCACCCAAGAACGAGGATGCGAGAGAACATTTGAAAATTCTAAAAGTGTTTCTAGGCACAGTGCATTAATGAAAGTACCATAATTAAATACGTACAAATAGATATCGGATTACATTCGCCCACAACCTACGCGTCTGGCTGAATGGAAGGAAATGTGATGAGTATTCTTTCTGCGTCACAGCGGCTATTATGCATTATCATACTTTATTTACCTACCTATTGCATTGCTACAATTACGATTAGTTCCATTCCACATCTTTTATATACATAATAATAAGCTAATCTACTGCTCAGACACTACTCTTATTGTCACTACAAGATTTCATAGAAGAAATACCTACTCCCTTTCTTAAAATCCATGTACCTTATGCTCTAATGCCTGATGTCTTCGGCACCCACTCTGCTAAACTTGGTTTCTTCAACACGGACTCCTTTTACAATTATACTCCATGATAGTTATGCTAAACGGAATGCTACAAGGTGCAAGGAGGTTTAACTAACTCACTTCCTCACTAACTAGATAAGAGATAGCATTTTTTTTTTATTCTCAACAACCATTTACAACAGCTGAATTGCTGAAAGTAAGTAGAAGTGGAAGAGGAGCCAAGCCAAAAGAAACCAAGTCGCAGCACCAACCAACTCTGTACATGTAAATATAGAGATACCTAACGAAAACGATTATTAGCAGAGACTCCTATGAATTATTCTTTATCCTCGGTGCTAATCTAATGCCATTTCATTTATGCTCTTACTTATTATAATGCCACTCTCTGTCTACCCTCCTAGATATTGTGCAAAGAATAATCCTTATTGTTATGCTGTCGTGTGTAGTGTGTAAGCTATGTAGGTTTGTTGCTCTGATTTTACTAATATAGACCGGCTTATTTACCCTCTCTATAACAAGGCATTTAGTTGAGCTTAATGTTTAGCATCTGTACATTGGACATATAAAAATTGCAAGATTGCAACACGTCCGTGCCAAAATCTTTCCTTTCATCAAATGAGATGCTATTAATTCTTGAAATGCAACTAGGTACTCTTCTATATTGGCAATACAATCATTTTTCCACGTCCTGAGATTCTAAATTATAAATAATCCTTATGGATTTCTTAAATACATAGAAATAATTGATGAATAGATGCATAATGATTTGTCACATAAACATTAGACGGATGGAATTAATAGTATAATTAATTTTTCCGTAGATTTCTCAAAAGATTTTCGTGGAAACATGTAAAATCTCAATTGATAGCCAATGAAACGGGCGAGGAGATTTTATAGTGGAAGTAATATCATTAAATGTGAAAGATAATACTGCTTTCATCCTTATTTTTACGTTCATGTTTAAGGATTATTTTAAAATTGGAAAGAAGAATTGCCGAACGAAAAGAAGCGCTGAAGAAATCATAGAAAGGCATGTTTCACTTATCATTTAGAGGCCTTTTATTCCATTTTTATCGGCCCGGATCTGTAGCTATAAGTGAAGAGACTGGAATTCAGTAAAAGTTTTATTTGAAGAAAAGGGAGTTCCTTTTTTTCAGATAATAATCATGGTTAAATAACCAATTAACAGTATAATAAATGGCTTTAATCTTTTATCAGAGGACAGATTCAGAATTTTAGAATGTAACTTCACTGGTATGCTCCATTTTTTTCAAAGTTGCAGAGGATCTTTAAATAGAGTAACTTAAATTTTCTTGCTGAGAACTTAAATAATTGCGTTAGAGACGGCTGGTGGTATACAAATATCACCGGTAATACATAAATAGGAAGGAATCTCCAAATTGCCGACGATTATTAATTAACTAATGACAATGACAGAGGTGCTCGACAATGCAGAGGAGTTGGTTTAAGTGCAGCTATGGCTATTATGATTAGGTACCTATGGATGTTGTATGTAGTTTGTGGAGGTGATGATGGGAAAAGGAAGGAAGGTAGAAAGCCATGAAAATGAAAACAGCTCGCTGGTATAGATGATAAGTGGTATTATTTGCGGTGCGGGTTGCTGTGAGGATTGTGATGAGTTTGTGAGTGTTTGAAAGGTTGGCCGGATCCGGGTCAGGCATGCATGGAGAAAGAAAAGAATATCGAGCGAATGCTCTTCTCGTGCGATTTGCATATAGGTTGGTTGGGAAGGCTTGAGTCAGTCATTAAGTCGCTCTTGAATGACTGGCTCATGTTAAGGGTCAGCATGACATATCCCGTAAATGTCAGACAGACATGTTGTAAACAATGCCGGATTGGAACAATAGCTCGAGATGGCAACATGACATTCAGCACATTCACAAGCAGCACGGCATAAGCAGCCACTAGCCCGAAAATGAGAATTATTAGCATGGAATACTTCGAACCGAAGAGGAATCATCGCTTATTGTGCATACACACATAGACACACTACAGTCAGTGCGGCCCAACTCCAAATCCTGTGGCAATCACTATCTTCCTATTACACATACACCATTATGCATAGCACACTCTAAATACAAATGCTGACAATGTGCACCACTTCCTTCCTACTAAATATAAAGGATGCTACAGACACACACACAGACTTCTGTAGGAGTATATGTAGGGAATATTAGAGAAGTGAGCCTCAATCGTGTGCATCCACTTTGCGCTTCTTCTGTGTATTCTGTTGTACTAATAATATTCTAATGCCTCTCTCTTTTCTCTGCAAGTCGAGACGAAGAGCAGAGGCAGCCGAGCGGGAAGAAAAGTCAACTGGCATCTAAATAGAAGGTCTGCTTGGCCTTACTAATGGCAAATTCAGGAGCTCAACTGCCAACATGCATAATGCGATCCGCCTATCTAAATACTCTGTCTACTAGAATCAAATCACCTTAAACGCACTCATCCCTTCACTCCATGTCAACGCATTCAGAGCCAGTACAAACAATATCATGTCTATTACACACGACTTGACTGCACCTTACAAGGCAGGCACAGGATTCAGTTACCTACTTATATTGTCCCACCACTCGCCATGTACAGAACAACTTATAATATCATTTCGCGATAAATATCACATGTACCCCTCTTCACAGCTAACTGCCCCGGCAGGTAACTAACAATAAACCGATAAAGAGCATGGGGAATTAGCTCAGAGCTCCTAGACAGACACACAGCCCTTGCCTTCCCTTCTTTCCTTCCGCCCATGAAATCTTCTCTCAGCCTGCACGGCACTGTACCCTCCATTGAACTCCTGAGTGACAAATTGGCTTTGGCCTCACTTGGCCCATCCAACAGCTAGACTCCTGCACTCCTGCCTGGCTACTACATAGACACAGATATACTCTCCTTCCAAGACTTTAGCAACTTACTATACATTCCTCATGTCAAACCTGAAATACCTTTTCCCATCTTGTTACTTTTACCTTATCTATCACTCACTCAACTTGACTTTTTCATTCAAGAATTTTTAAATGCTACCTCTTAATATTTTGACTAGACACAAATCATCAGCGTTTTTATTCCTATTTGTTTTATAGTAATCTTTTTTTCAATAGTTTTTAGTACAAAGAGTCATCTGAATATTTTCAAAATTAATGTAATAATAGTATGAACAAAAATAAATACCTACTTCGATATTTTTAATAATTGCTTAGGGAAGAAAAACAATTCGGTGAATTAAAGAAGAATTTAAGGAGCATTTATGTTAGGATTC
Organism: Tomocerus minor; assembly: GCA_009936455.2. Classification (NCBI taxonomy): domain Eukaryota; kingdom Metazoa; phylum Arthropoda; class Collembola; order Entomobryomorpha; family Tomoceridae; genus Tomocerus; species Tomocerus minor. The sequence continues at coordinate 1,578,539 of JAAAYG020000009.1, forward strand.
CAAGAATATACAATTGGTCTTTCACTGGTACTTCCTTATAAGTAGGGCACTGGTGCAAGAGCAAAACAATGGTACCTACATAAATAATTAGTATTAGTTATCTAGGTCTAGATCATAATTGAATGGGATGAAGTTGTAAATTATCAATTATGAATTCTTAGTGTTCTAACGGTTATAAAGTGTAGTTAATAATAGATTGTCTGGGAATTCAATTTTCTAGTTTACATCCATAAAACTTTTTCGGGATACATGCGTAAAATGAGTATAAATGTATCAGTATCCTCTTTTATATGGCATTTAAAAAAGGGATCAATGCTATTATTGTAGCGTATATGTATCAAGTGTAAGTACACGAAAAGAGTTTCTGTAACAAAAAGGAAGATAGGAAATGGGTAATGCAATGGTTCACCTTGTGCTATAAGAAGAGAGAGAAAGAAATGGAGAAGTAAAGTTAGAGAAAGAGGTGGAGAGGGGAAGTAAATGGGAAAGTCTGTGCAGAGAGAGAGAGAGAGAGAGAGAGAGAGAGAGAGAGAGAGTACGTGGAGGACAGAGAGATATAAGGAGGTGGGCATTTGAAAGAGGAAAAGAGACAAAGTCGTGTATATGTATTGAGTGTATTGTACTAAATAGAATAAGCGGTAGAGAGAATAGAGTGGGATAGAATGGGAGCAGGAGGGATAATAGCCGGAGCAATGGAAGTTCAATTTGACAGGATCTATGTCTACTGCTGTTTCAGCATTGCTATCAGGAAAGTCTTGACAGAGGAAGAGAAAGGGAAAGAGAGAAAAGGATGAATCTGCAACTCTGTACCTCTACCTCTCGCATATTTATTGCATCAGTAAAAAATGCATCAAATACAGAACAAAATGCATGGGTCCTATCACTAGAAATGACGTAACTTTGAAGATGAGTCGGAGTCAACTGAAGTCAAGACGCTGATGCAGAGCAAACAAAACTGATGCGAGCGACTGCTCTTCCCTATCTCTTGCACTTATTTACGGGCGTATTAGTATACCATAATATTTAAGCTGGAGCAACTAGACGAATTACTTTCTACAAATTGCAACTCCTACCTTCTCTTACACAGCAATTGACTTACTTATAGCTACATGATCACATTGGACGATAAAACTCAAACCTTTATATTCCCTAAATATTGTACGTAAGCTGCATTGACGGTGAACTTGGTTTCTCTGTTTTGCTATAACTAAATTAAAATGCTCCACATGGCCAACTGTACAAAAACGAAGCACCCATGTTACTATTAAATAAATTACTTGTGTCCAAATCCCGCCAGTATTACATGACGAATCGCTATTATTATGTAAAAGTATTCCCTACTCTCCACGACGTTTACCTATCCCACTCTTATCCATCCCCTCTTTATATCATACACATAACTTGTCCAGCAGTCTATAAAATCTAAGAAATCCCAAGCAATCCGCCGAGGAGTTCCTTCACTATTGTTATTGCTACTCGAAATGAAAAAGAGTTCTTTTCTTCGCAACCAGAGATTTTCGTAGCCGGAGTAGGTGATGTAGCTACATAACAGCACACTCACTCCATGTATCCACATCCTTGTTATGAGCAGACAGAGGCAGAGCAATAACGCACCTCACGCTCCCATTTCTCACTTGCCTATTGATATCGATCCACACCTCAAGAGCATTTCTATCTCCCTTATTTATGCAGTAAAACGACATTATCGTATGAAAAATAGCAGTCAACAGCACATGAATAATCGTCTGTATAACATTTCATATGAAGACAAATGAACCAAGTGATAGCTGCTTAACAACTCTTACACTCTTGCGAATTCACATTTTCCGCACAGCCTGCATCATTAGATGATATTCCTTCGCACTTACAAAACTATACACTTCCTCAATTCACTACAATGGAACATCATCATAACCACCGCCTATATAGTCCTTTCTGATCTTCTGTCTTCAATTTTCTGGAAATCTCCATCGATATTCTTTGGGAATTTTATTACAATTTTTGAAATTTCTCCCTATATTATATTCGCGATAATATTCCCAATTTATTTAAAAAGGTTATTTATGATTTATAAATTCTTTGCATTGATTACACATGTATCTAAATTTAAATAATTTAAAAAAGTGTTTTTTCTTTCATTTTGAAAAGCTAAAATAAATATTAATTAAAATTATGCCTGCTAGAAATCTGAATTTCAATGCAATTTTTTAGTTTGTACAATTTCATAGAATTTAGCAGAACGTTTCCTTAAATTCATACTAATTAAATTGTGTGGAAAAGGAGTAGCTGAGAGGAGTTGAGACAAGGAAGGCAATATAGTGCCATTTGGCTAGAAAAACGGATGCGATGATCTGAAGTTGTATATTTATAAATTATATGGTGAAGACGGAGAATGGAGCGAGCATTGGGTTTGTTGGCTAAGAAAACGGTTCTGTTGGAGGAAAGAGTGGAAGGAAATATCATTGGGAAATGTACATAACGTTGATAGCTCACAATTAGCTTATTGTTAGCTTAGCTTTGCAATTTGCAATACATTGAAGTACCTAAGAGCAATAATGGCTGAAATGTAGATGCTAATGAAAGAATAGCTGAATGAATTTATTTAAACGATATCTCTCTGCTCTGTTGTTTTTCCACTGGAATGAGCAGACTTGACGATTGGGGCAGCCTATTTTATTCCATTGCAAGTAATACACAATGAGCTACTTGCACGTTATCCTCGTAATGAGTGTTGGAAGAAGCGATTCTGTCTCTAACTAAACAAGCATCTTGAGTTCGCTAGATATTTTATGTACATAAGTGGTATACATGCATTGCTTTCATGCCCTATCCTTTCAGATGTACTTGTTAGCTTAGCATCTCCTATCAACTCACTCTAGCCCTCAATTTAAAGATAAATACAGAGATATCGAACATTTTCCGTCTCTCCCAATGCCTCCTCAATTCTTTTCTGCACTGGTTTATCTATAAGCTTTATTGCTACTTCACTCTATAGCCCTGCACTTTGTGTACCTTCTGCTATTACGTTATTACTGCATATTGCTCACTAGCCGTAAATGCTCCACCAATTCATCTGCACCAAGAAACCACTCTTTCTTAGCCATCCAAACTTTTATAGAACTTGTTAGCTTATACTCTCACTTCCTAATTCAATAGAGATAAGAACAAACAAAACTACCTAAGTGTTTAGAACTCACTATCATATTGAGATCATTTCAAACCTCAAAAATTTGATTTGTTTAAAAATCATAGAAATTTATTTAGGTACCTACCAAAATCAATCTTCAATTACAATTTCTTATATAAAGTATATTATTTTGCAAGTTTTGTATATAATTTTATAAAACAATAAAATAAATTTTTGTATACCTACCTATTATTAGTAGGTAGGTAAGTAATTATAGACCCACCAAGATTTTACTTTTTGAATACAAGAATTACATCATATTAGCTAAACAATAAGAAAAACTCCATTAGATTAATTGGTAATTTATTGCGTCATGTTTTTAATTGCTTTGCTTGTGGATACCATGAAACATTACATAAATACATTCCAACATGTAGAATGCCATAAAAATACTAATTTTTCATAATGACTAATGATTTCCTATCACTTTCCCCTGCCCAAGCACAACATAATTATATTTTGATTCGAAAGTGCTACTACGCATTTAGTTTATTATCAATTCAAGCTAAAATAATCATACAATAAAGTATTTTTTTAGTTATACAAAGTAGCATTTGGATATTTTCACAAGAAAAATGTTATAGCTAATATAGGGAAGAGTGTTCCATAGTTTGAGCATACTAGTGAAAGGAGGAGTAATGACTCCTGCAGGAAAGATTAGAGCCACGCATACCTGTCCACATTAGCCAATTCGAAGAGTTACGATGGTCAGTACCAGAAGTATCGGTACATAAGCATTATGAAGAGTGAATCTTATCGCATTTCTTTTGCCAGACTCGCAGGAGATAATAATATTTTGTTGGAGAAGTGTGCTCTCAAACACTACACTACAGAATAGAACAGAACAGAGTGCAGACAGAATGCTTCTTAGCTCCTTCAAAAGATAAAAGCTATTTCTGATTAATGGCTCCTTATATCCAGTTCAATAGGGATCTTCATAGGTGTGGTTCTTTCGAACGCTCAACTTGTTTTCTTGTCCTGGAACACACACAAATGCGAGTAAACTGAAAGAATTCATTCTCTGTCATTCCCTTTGCCGTATAGCTTCACTTTGGACACTGATACGTGCAAATAATATTAGTATAACCAGAAGATACTTATAACTAACCCATTTCTAAATATACAGTAGAGTATTTAGCTATCTAAGTTTGTAGTCGGTCTCTGCTCTTTTACTGTTTGCCAGTTACAAGCCGAAAAAATCTAAAATAAAATATCTATTGGATTCTTTCCTTGTCGGATAGTGATAGTAGGAATGAAGGATATGACCTGAACTTCTGCCTTCCCTCCAATTATCTCTGGAGTAATAAAGTGATGCTTTTTTAGTATTTACACCAAAGTATATTCTGTAGGAAGAATATTGGAGGGAGATATAGTAGTAATATAGTAGGCATTATGGGATTGGGTTAAACGATACAAGTTTTTTTTGTTGAAGGAGAGTAAGCTCTGAGCTACATTATTAGATAGTTGGTTAGAGAGCTAAGTGTTTGCCACCAAACACGTACATAATCTTTATATTTACTACTATGTACGTAGTGAGTTAGATAAATAATTTTTGTCGGAAGAAGCATTAATATATTATATGCAGTATAGCATTATAGGTGGATGAAGGAAAGGCTGAAGGTAGTTAGGGTTAAACGCCAGTATTAGCAGAAGGTATAATGCAGCTATCAATAATATAGAGATACAGAGAGAGAGAGAGAGATGCGAGAAATGACTAGAGCTACAGACACTTTCTTTGGTTTAAGTTACGACATTTGTGAATGCTACATTGCACTCCGCTCATCCTGCCAAATCTCAGGCACAGAAAACTACAAATAAAGTTAAACCAAACCACGTACGAATCCACCAACACTAAACAACCACACTAAAGTAAACTCATCTCGAACCAAGTGCCGAGTCTCTGCTGTGGTCTCTTCTTTCCTTCCATTCGCTCTCCGTTTGCTATGTTCGTGGTGCAGAAGAGAAGCACTTGACTCCACAGATCTCTCACTACACAACAGCCACTCTCTTATTATATCTCGCATCTCTTTGTGGAGCAACATGCCATTTATAGGGACGTTAAGCCTCGCCAAGCCACTTACATGTTTAGATACAAGAAAACAGCACAACATGTTCACACCGAGACTCCATCCGCTCTTTTCCATGTTTCCGGTTCCGGCTCTCCGCATTTCTGTCACATATTTATTTAATTCATCCGCTGCGAGAAAACATCTTCTCAGCAACCTGTTGTTCATCCAGATATTCCTATACACACTACACTACACACACCTCTTTCCTACAATACACATGCATATATTTCGCATAAACTTCAATGCACTCCCCCAAGACTCGTAACTATTTTGTTTCTCTATTTGTACAATGGGGTTAAAATGTATGACAGTCTCTCCGTTTTTGCAATGCAATACCTTATCTATCTATTTGCTCTTCTAATATTGACATCAATCTGGGGAATTTAATTATGCACTATATGGTAATATGATTAATTATGATCCAAAATATTAAGTAGGTGCCAAAAGGCTAGAAATGTCTTTTTTATATATCCTTGTAAATTAGAATTCTTAAATAGCATCCGCGAATAAATTACTTAGCATAATTATAAAATCTCATTATTATCAAAACATGAGCAGCAGATTTCCTACTGCAATGTCTCTAACAAACATTCCCCCAAAAGTTTATTTTACTTCAATTCTTAACACGTGGCTAGCAAAAAATTAGAAAATAGGATTTTCCTAAATTTCTAATTGGTAGGAGTTCGCATTGGGTTTTCCAGTTTGATGAAATAGAGTTAATATTCTAATAAAAAGTTCATAACTTTTCTTGTGGAGCGAGAGATACGTCAGATACAGCATCGTTGTTGCAGCGATCGCCATCATTCATGAAAATCATTCACTAATCAAGAACTGTTATATCTAGCCAATTTGCTACATCAGTAGATCTTATTTTCTGCATATCTTCTTTTTATTCTTCTAAATCTCCGTGCATAGGACCTCTCTTGTTTCTGAACACTGATGGTTTAATCTAATAACACCTTGACGCAGTATCCAGTTCGTTACCTCGTGTATCTTTTCTTACACATGGAAAGTTTTCGGATGAGCAACTCATCAAGTGAATACGTCGCAACGCTGAAGAAAGCTTACCGTTTCTGCCGTTCTCATCTAAGAATTAATGTAGCAAATCAAAGGTGAACTTAGACTGATAATATTGAACATGCAATACAAGTCGTCAATAGAGCAACTACTATGAACGCCGTCTCATTTAACTAGGTAACTAATTGGCAAATTAGCATATTCGGTCCTTCACTTTCTCATTTGCATTTTATATCATAATTTTATAAACTTACATACAAATAGCTCTCGCAATTAAGGGCTAGAATAAATACATTAGGCAGTTAAGAATGTAAAAAAAATATGCTAATACAATTTTAATCTTTAATTGTGTTAGTAGGTACCTAGTTGCAAAAATATGCATTCTATAAAAAGCAATTATTTAACCAATTGTAAAAGTAATTTACCCTAGAAAATGTTTAGCCACTGTAGTTCATGGTAACGGTCATGCTAGATAAAAATTCAAAGTTAAATAGGAAGTATTTTAGTAGCAATTGCAATAATTACATGGGTTTAAGGGTGGTAGTTAGAGGTGTAGCTACAAAAACATGAAAATGTGTTTTAAAATATATCTGATGCTAAAGTGCAATATCGGGTAATCTAGTCGGGATCATAAATGCATTGCTAGCTCATGATATTAGAGGGTATAAAGTGATTTACACGGTTAGTGATATGGGAAAGAAAGAGGATGTAATAATATGTATTATGTCTACGTAGTATGTGTTGTATATAGGTGGGTGTAAATTCAGGGGCATTGTAGTTGTAGTTACTTGCCAGTGTGCTGTTCGTCTCGTCGGTAAATGTAGCTTTGCTGACAAGTATGGAATATTATGTGGGTATCAGAGCGTGAAATGGTCTGACTACTGGAGAAAAGGTAGTTTATCGGTGCATATAGTGATAGGTGTATTAGAATGCAGAAAGTGAAACGGCGGAACGTGCCGTCACCTACTACGATTACTAGGAGGGAGCAATTATTATTGCCAACGACTTGCCTTCCCTCCCTTACACCAGCCAACTCGTAGCACTCCTCGGCCCAACCAACATCAGCCATAGATTTAGCCAAAGTAGAATATCTGGGGAAATGCTACATATTTAGTAGCTAATATTTTCACATCTAATGTTAACGTATCCTTTGATAATGCTTTTTGGCGGTAGTTCTATAGGGGAAGCAATGGAGAGAGAGAGAATCAAAGCAAGGGATGTGTATCTTGCCTCACCGAAACTAAATTGTTAGCAAAATAAATAGCTGGCTACCTGTCTATTATTATGCGCTTGTCTATATTCATTAAAGTGCGACACATGGACTGATGGTGTTATTATTATTCTGCACAGGTAGATATGGACTGAGGCTGGCCGCTAATAAGTCGCAGGTATGCCTGACGAGGGGATTTCATACGAAAGGCTTTAAAGTTGTAACGGACTGTGTAATTTGCTCTGTTTATACCGTGTGGACATGAGTCAAAGTTGGTTTGCTGTGTGTGTGTGTGTGTGAATGGAAGATTTGCATGGGCTGTGATTGTGAGTGCACGATGATACCATTTTAACGATATAATAGATGTGTCGCACCTTTTGTGTATGGCTTTGGACGCATTAGCCTCGCTCTTAATGAGCAGATCCACCTAGTTGCCTAATGCCTGTACACATGCAATAATAAAACAACACCTACACGCAATCTTGTCTTGCCTAGGCTCGACTCCACTACTGTGCCCCTTGCTCTCTTCTGCAGTTTCACACTCGTGCCTCTGCTTCCTTGCCTTGTTGGTTGGATCCAGATTAGAAAGAGGATTCATGCTGGCCGCAGATGCCAAAAGTGCCAAAACCCAGCACTATCAACGACCTAATAAAAGTCTACATCATTTCTCGTCATCTCTTTCTTCTCCCATGCTCACTGCCGTCCTATCCCTTCCTCCTACTACACCACTTCATCACCACGACCTCACTTCACTTGGCTTGGGTGCCCTTACTCACTTAAAACGTTACAACTCTACATTTATATAGCTCCCTGTGTCTGTGTATACAATTGTAATCCTACTCTTCGCTCTATCTCTTATACTTGTACATCAAGTGGATGAATCTGTGCAGAATGAACTGCAATAACATATTTATAAGACTTATAGATAGATTTATCGTCAGACCGATCCGACTTGCTTATTGTTAGAGCCACTAATAAGTCTAAGGAGCAGTGGATGAGATTTGCTTGCGTTATGTACCACCACACAACACATTATCTGCATCTCCTCCTATTCTACGCAGAGATAGTGTGCAATGTACTCGCATGCAACATGAGCCGGCAGCCAACTAAAATAAAATAACATAACATTCTACTATGAGCAATAATACTTATCTGTACACTGCTACACTAAACTAAACTCCCTATAATATCATCTCACTACTTTATGTAGCTAACTCATATTTTTTACACTATTTTTTTCTAAGAAAGACAATAAGTACAACAGTAATGGTCTTTAGATTGTTACTCAGGGCAAAAGATACAAAACAATATAAAAATCGTTGCACGAAATAGTGGACTGTACTTATTTTGTATAGTTTGTTTTAGCTACCTACGTAAATAGGAACGAAAGGAACTTTTATATAAGCTATTAACTATGATCTTTTGATTGTGACTATTAGTATTTGCAGAGTTGTCTAAATAC
>JAAAYG020000010.1:1547-24244 GCA_009936455.2 Tomocerus minor
TATCGTTTAGCATTACCGCGCCACAAGGGTGGTCAAGAAGCGCGCATTGCCAATTTTCTTCAGAAATTTGTCATGTTCAGCTTTTAAAACTTTCCAACAACGCTGAATACGAATATGAAAACAATTTGTCGCTATTGCTTATCATTGCCGCGCGGAAGGCGGTGGTCAATAAATGCGCATTGCCTAGTTTCTTTAGAAATTTTTCATGTTCAGCTTTTAAAGGTTTCCAACGACGTTGATTAAGAATATGACAACGATTTGTCGTTATTGTTTAGCATTGCCGCACCACAGGGTTTGTCAATAAGCGCGCATTGCCCAACTTCTTTAGAAATTTGTCATTTTCAGCTATTAAAGGTTTCCAATGATGCTGATTACGAATATGACAACCATTTATCGCTATTGCTTACCATTGCCGCGCCACAGGGGTGGTCAATAAGCGCGCATTGCCCAATTTCCATGGATGTTTTCCATGGAATTCAAATGGTTTACATATTCGTAATCAGCGTCGTTGGAAACCTTTAAAAGCTGAACATTACAAATTTCAAAAGAAGTTGTGCAATGCGCCCTTATTGATTATCCCTGTGACGCGGTAATGCTAAACAATAGCGACAAATGATTTTCATGTTCGTATCAGCGTCATTAAAACCTTTATTAGTGGAATATGACAAATATCTAAGGAAGTTGGGCACTGCACCCTTATTGACCACCCCCTTCCGAGCGGCAATGGTTAGTAATAGCGATTTATGTTCAGTTATCGAATGAAGAACATGAAAATTGTATTAAAAAAAGGACGTCTCAAATGTATAAAGGGGAAAACATTTTTTCCCTTTCCTTTTTTCATAATTTTTTATTTTCTTTACAGATCGAATACATTGTCTCTCATTATATAAAAATCAATGTCTTTGTCTATAGCCCATTCCATGCTAACTGGGTCCCGTTGATTACTCACAGACATCTCCATTGAAAATTAATATAATATTATCACTTTTATCGGGTCCGCTATAATATTTTCCATTTTGTACATATCAGTGATTGTTGTTGCTGACTATATGTAATGTTTGGTATCTTCTATCAAGAACTTAAATTTGACAGTCATCATCTTACTACGTATATCTTTTGAGCATTTGTCAAGCAGTCATTTAGTTTTCTGTGTTACATTGATAAGTTTTTTGAGTCTTGACAATCTCTATGAATTAAGTTGTATAATGAAGCATTGCCTCACTATGATCATCCCTGGGAAACCTGCATGGGCTGTATCGACTTACGAGAAATTGTAAAATACTATAGAACTCAGCCTCGCACATTCATAAAAAGAAACTATATATAATTGTGCCTACACGTATAATTAAACATTCCATGACGCATGTTCAATACACTAGAAACACTTAATTTATGATATCAAAACTTATGTCTGTTAATGAATTTAGAAAATGCTACTTGCGTAGATAGTGTAGGTCACCTTATGCTTTCATCATCCAATATCTGATTGCGAGTATGAATCATAACAGGTCATGAAATAATATTTGTAAAAATGTCTAATTGTAAGTGCCCCATAAAACAAGACATTTTAACTACATAGTAACGATATTTGTATATACATACATTAGAATTGATTTAATGATACATAGTTACATATACATCGATAAGAATACAATCCATTTGGTCTAAATTGGGGAATACCAGTAAGCAATACGTCATATATTTCCAAAGCATATTCTACTTTTAGATAGCATATCATGCTCATTCTAAGACAATTCTGACCAATAATATGCTTTGCGTTGCTGTTGAGCAAATAGAATATCACAATATCATTGGTAATATAAATAATATATGTAAACCTATTTTATTTATTATTATTATACACTAGTATACTGCAGTTATCAATGACTTGATAGCTAGGTTCCCATTTTCATTCAATGATTACTAATTATTGTGCTGATGTAGATGCATGTAAAATCTGCAGGAGGTAAAATCTGATGAGCTGCATCAATAAAAACCTCGAAAAAAGACTTTCAGGAGTTTAGTGAGTGACTGGGATTCAGTCAACATGTTTAGCAGAAAGCAGCAAGATTCTTTAAGTGATCATTGAGACGTTTATTTATTGGCCAACAGCTGCAGATTAACCAATCGAGTGTCAATAACACCCTATCTAAAATAATGTGGATGGTAGTCTTACGTTTTTTAAAGCCAATGCTGTAGGTGGCCATGACCTGCCTGATAATTTTGAATATTGAAAATGATTCTCAGAACTGACAAATATGCAAAAAAAAAGTAACAACTTAATATTATGAATTACTTCAAGTAGACAATCGCTTAACTTGATAAATAGCGTTTCATGAATGCATGCGATGTACAATGATGGATAATGGTGTTTTCTTAGATTGCTTTAGCATTTTTATTAGGACTACAAGTTTGCAGTTTTCTACCCATCACGTAATTATTGTCAATGTAATCTACAGCGTGTATGTATTACCACCGAATTTTTCCAGAAAAAGGAAATAAAATTATTAAATAAAATATAATCAAATATAATTATTAAATTATTTTACGAGAAAAGCAACCCCAGCAATGTGGATAAATCCACGTGTATGTTAATCTATATAGCTGGGTTATATTGAGTGAAAGCCATGCAGTAATAAACTACAGTGCACAATAATTGATGTGTGTTTAAGTGATGACTCATGTCTTTAGAGGTTACACTTTCACATGCGCCTGTTCCAATAGACTAAATTATGTCCGTCGATATCTCTTTTTAAATCCATGATTAAATTGAGTACAAATCCAATTTTCAAATTTATGATGAACGTGTCTTCATTATATGCGTCCTAATAGGACAAGTAGAAGTTTTGCTAGAAGACGAAACATTTTATTGAAAACGAGGGGAATCATATCGATCCGATTTATTTCATATATGCAAACATTTTTCAGTATTTACATAAATGTTATCTCAGTTTTCAGTCAATAAATTAAATTAATTTTGCAATTTTGAATACGTTACAAATATATTTGGATTGCATGGGATATTACAAGCACAAACATCTTGCTAAATCCACTGATTTGGTGAAAGTTGAGAAATATATGATGAAAACGTAGATAAGATGGAGATACTATGAATGAGTGAGAGCCATGACATGAGGTGTGTATAAAAGGAGGAAGAGAGAAAAGTTATTAGCTGGCCGTTAGCTTATTATTATGATGCAAGTGTTCCACTCATTCATATATGCATGACTGACTCTTGATTTGGTTACAAGTTTTTGAGTGAGACTTTTTCTTTTTCTTCTTCAATTTTTCCCCTTCTCCCTTTACAACTGAGCGGGGACTGGGAAGAGACTGATTAGAATCAAACTCACTTCATTCCAGACAAGGCGGTAATAGAGTAACACGAAGGAATTCTGGATAAAGTATCAAGCGTGGCTATCGGAACAGAGTTTTCATTTTTACTTCTGACGAGTCAACTCAATTCTGTCTGCCCTTCTTTCCTATTAAAGTGTGTGCATGCAATGCAGGCATGTGCCATGTCCGCCGTTCTTTAATAATATCTCAAACCCGTAACCCTGTCTGCATATGCATCGGGCATTCTGTGCCACTGCTGAGGGGACTTGTATTTAGGTGTTTAATAATACTTTCATTTCTCACTGTATTCTAATTCCAACATTAATGCATTCCTTAATCTATCGTATATGATTCATATACTATTTCTAACAATCATATAGCCATGCAATTAGAACTTCATTCTTTTATTTCGCTACCATGTAGTCGACGTCATATCAGAATTCTTAAGTCTACTAAAGCGCTAATCAAATACGGACCAGTATCCCCTGAAATTGTTATGAACATTGAGATTTTGCCTTATCTTTCTCCCCAAACTTGTTTTGTCTTATCTTCTTCGTAAGCAAATGTCAAAAGTCTGGATGAAATGAAAGAGGCTGTTCTATTAGACATTCGCTCAATCAATTTCCTACACATTTATGCTCACGGAATTAATCCTTCGTTTACTCCGGTTACAACTTCATTTACATTCAGAAAATATCTCTCAATCTGTCAGTGCATGTGCAGCTTTCCCCAATATTTTTCTTAATCCGTCCTTTGAGGCTCTAAGCTGGCTAGGGATTCGTTTAACTCCTTGCCTTTGATTCTTCCATGCAGCAATGTCACAATTTATCGATAAAAATATCTTACAACTTACAAGTGCCACTAATGCATAATACCTACTACTATGCCTACTCACTATATGCATCTATTATAAAAATACAACTTTTTTCATTTACATATGCACTACCATGACCTTATTTGTGCTCTAATGTAAAATCTTTAAAGAACGCAATTCTAAAGACGGTACTCAACGTTTAGAAAAGCACACACGATGCTTTGCACACCAAACCACCACATAATTCCCTCAACGGCACAAAGAATAGTAATCGAAATAAAATTTCTTGCCTTGAGCTTCAGTAGAGCACTTTTATATCCATTTTTCACAAATGCATCTCATATGAAATATACTTTTTGAAGTTAAGAGGCTATATACATGAATACATGTCATAGACCAAATAAATTTTTAGTTCTACACAGTACCTACCCATACCACTTACAGAGATTGCATTTTAAGAGCCATATCAATAGTAAAAAATCCCAGCTACTAGACCAAAATGAATTTGTAGCTCAGAAAATTGCAGATGGTGAAATCCAGATGAAATTAGGAGTTTCTCAACCGTTACCTTTTAAAACGTTAGTATTTATTAATTCCATATCCAATTATTTTTTAGCTTGCCAGAGAGATTTTCACACATTCTGTCCTTTAATATGGTTACACCCGAAAGAATTAACGGAGGTCGACCAAACTATCAAAATATTGCATTTAACCCTGTGCTAAATCCTTTCAAAATGGGCAAGCGCACTGAAATATTCCAAACTGCTTCCATAAATTGTTAAACATTGTAATAATATAAAATATTGGTTCATATTAATGGTCGTCGCGGTATTTAGTACTTTTCATTTTCAAAGAAGAAGTAAGAAGGCTTGCTCAAGGGAATTCCCAAGCTCCGCATGCATATTTCTTAGACTTCTAGAAACCTGGAGTTGGGTCCACAGTTGGCCTTCTTGCCATAAAAATTCTAGCATTTTGTGTTTGACATATTTTACATTCTCACTACCCAAATTAGAAATATAATAGTTTTACAATGGCTACTGCACTTTGAATTTAATTCGAAACATGAAAGAGGAGTTACACAGCAAGCTGTATTCAAATTTTGAAATCACCAGAGGCTGATGCTGCAAAGTCTCAATGATTTTTATCCTGTTAATCAATTAGTTTATATATATTGCTTTTGCGATACTATTTCAAGGAAATGTGGAATATATGTTTCAAAATATTTAACAAAGATTCAATTCTGTATTTTGTGGGTAGATATCAGTATGTGACATATGTATAGAAAATTATGCAATGATCAGAGATGCGAGAGAGTAAGTATCCGTAGTGACAATGCACATGGCTGTGAGTTCTATCAGAGATTTAAGGAGGAAGTAGCAGAGGATTAGTTTGAACATAAGTAATGGGATTTAGGTACTCTATCCAAGCAAACTCCCTTTCGTTGTTTCTAGAAGTTGTGGAATTGAGTGGAAAATGCGCCGAGAGTGTTTCATGTCATCCTTGTTAATCCAATAGTTTCCTCCTCGTTACTCTTCTTATGCGGATATGATAGGAATATGTGCTCTTATATTTTCTTTTATTCACCAATTGAATTCAACTAAAGTCATCGTACTGACGACAAAAGCTACTTTGCGGTAATTACTTTCTGCAGGTCAAAAATGTAATGGTCTCACCAAGGTTGAAATGACTGTGTTTAACCTCTGGAGCAATGAACCTTCATTTCAGTCTATCTTCATGATTTAAGCTCCCCTTCAACATTCAAAATCAACCTGAATATACTCACATTCCATTTATGAAGCACAACATTTATATTTTCTACATATTGCATATTCTTTCCAATTACGAAAGCAATGCATTTAGTAGCCCCTTGTAAAATTACATTAAAAACTTTTCCATTTGCTAATGGATTTGTAGTGATATCCAGTTTGATTTTTTAACTCCCCTAAAGTAATTATAATATTGAATGTAGTACAGCAAAAAAATCCAGTAAACACTTTCAGAGATATTATTTGTATGCTATAAAATATTTACCTTCCAGAATTGTTTTCCCTTTGTGTTTTTTTTTAATTTGTGATGAATAGAAGAGTAGTTTTGTGAAGAGTAGGAGATTTGCATGTATGTAAGGAAAGAGAAATAAGGTAGTGCATGTATTTTGTGGGAGTGGAGTATCTGTGCATAGTCATAGATGGATAGAGCGGTGGATAGAGACAGAGAGAGAGAGAGAGAGAGCGGGAGGATGAAGAGACGAAAGGAGCTAATGTTGCAATAATATGCAATAGAAAGTGTCTGAGTATTGGAATGGTGTGTATGGTTGGTTGTCTTATAGGAGAATAATGGAGAGTATGAATGCATAATGGATGTGGCTGTGTTAGCTGGGAGGAGAAGTGCTCTGGTAAATACGTATGGGTGAAAGTGAAACCATTCGATTATGTATTATGCAGCTGGCTAAATTGTACTTCAAGTGTTATTCCATTGGCCATTGAATAGAGAATTGAGTATTATCGCACTGCGTGATATTACACAGTACACTATGCAAATAGAACAGTATCATTCTCAACGAGTCGAGCGATTATCATTCAAAATTGCTGAGGAGGTTACGTAAAGTATCCTATTATTCTAAATGTATTTCTCGTTTCTCCGTCAGCTCTTTTCACTCCAGAGCCATGCAGGGAGGACGATTACTTACACAGGAGAGCATTGTGTCTCTGTGCACTAGCCATGGCATTATTACATCGCCATTCCCGACTTATCCCACTCCCGATACACGCTTACATCCTGTCATGTCATTCACTCCACTCTCCGCTCAAATCAACCTGGATTGCATTACTTTAAATATATGTAGTAGCTTTATGCACTCACTAACCACTACTTACTTACCTTAATTCTTGGAAGACAAGACATTTATTAGCTATGGAAGGATCTGATAGCTATAGGAGAGAATGCGCTAATACGCCGTCTCACTGATGATAATCCCTTATTGCCCACTAGTTCCATATGGAAATTCTATCCATGCTCCTTGCATTAATTATAAGAGACTATTAACTCTGAGCTGAAAGTGAAAAATCTTATCGTCAGTAAATAGTATGCATGCATAACAGCAATTCCACGAAATGAGCTATGAGGATCTTAGTTTGAAATTGAGAGCTGCTCTACGGAGAAATTGTTGCAAGCAGGTCAATAGTCCATTGAGAATGTAAGTTGAGTGATAAAGATAAGTAGGAACAATAATATTTACGGAGGATGGTTATGTTTATGATAATGCTGCGAAAGAATAAAGAGGCAGAGAAAAGTGGCTAGCTTTTTACCATATATTTATTATGACTTTATTTACAACATTATGGAGTATTACTATGAACTTAACTTCTTTGCTTACTTACGTAGTAATTTATTACGTATCATTACTCAGTATAATTATCTTATTATCAGTTTTACTATTCTTTGATGTATATTCACACTAGATTTTTGATGCACGGTTATTTACATATAATAGTTAGGATTTTCAGAGTCAACACCCAACAATTACTGTGGCCATATGTAGATATACACAAGGTACAGATATCATCTATGTTAAAAATTAATTTGATAGTTTCAAATTATGAAGAATTAACTTTTTTAACTCTTGATTCTTTGGTTATTGAATTTTTTTTGAGGGGTGGCTGGCTTGGCTGGCGTGTCCGTTTCAGATTTTAGTTTTCTTCTACAATTTTTCTGATGATAAAGTTTTGTTTCTGTAGGTAGATAAAGTAGAGATGTAGGGATTAGTAGACAAGGTAAGTGGTACAAGTAACGAAACCTACGGCTCACTACAGTCCAACAGCAGGGAAACAGATTTACTGTGGGAATCCATTCTTTTTGACGCAAAACACAGTCGTGTCCAAAATGAGATGAGATGCGGGCACTGGTCCTTATTTGCCCTTTACGGCATCACCGTACCATTTCCATTATGATGAATTGATACTGATGTACACATGTACACTTTGATTTCACTGTGGATTACTACTTAGTGTTAGAACATGCACACGATCTCATTGAATTGTTTACACGTATTATGCTCATGTACACACAGGATAATGATTAGGCAAGTGTCCCCTTCTTTTTTATAGTGTCATTAGTAAACATGAACAATAGTAGTAGGTAAGTAGTAGTAGTTCACTCTCACATCACATATCGCACGTTACAACTGTCTCTATCTGTGTATTAAAACTTATATATGTATGTAGAACTTTTAATTATTGTTGCTTTAGGTTTATTTACAGAGTCCTCATATCCCGGATACAAACTTGAGCACCATCACGCCAAGATCCATGCTTACAAATCCCATTTACTCCAGATAAAATTTCCCCACAATTCAAACCCTCCATTTATGCATGTACCTATGAATCTTTTTGATTAAACTAGTTTCCCTTAGACTATCTACAAATCTTCATTAATTGCTAATAATTTTTCCTAGTTATGTAATAATATAGAGCTACTATGCCTATGACAACTTATATTAGTAAGTACACTACTACACTAGTTACAAATTCTAAACCTCTAGATAAATTAGTTGTTTCCTATGAGTGTATCGTGTGTATCAATCCAACAATAGTCTATTTTCGTGTACCATGCCTAACTTAATTACTGCATTAACTAATGGTTGTGGTTATAATATGTAGGTACTACTGTACATAATGTAACAAGTGCTTCACTGGGTTTCTCATCACTGTAGGCACACAGCATGTAGGTATGTAGAATGGTTCATCTTATAGTTTACAAGTAGATACCGCCGTATAAATGAATTTGGAAGTCTCAGTCAAAATTTAGCTGATTTTTTCCTAATTGGGCACATTTAGGTGTTTAACTGCATTTTCATGAATTTATTTAGTTTAATTAAAACTGATGAGGGAGTTTCTTTTAAAAAAACGTCTACGATTACAAAAAAACATTTCTAGGTTGTGGGAAAGGGTATCACCACTTAGAATGGATTAAATTCTTAGTTTTACAAAAAGGATGCATTATTGTGAATGTTTTCTAGAGTTTTGGGCAAAGTTTAATTAGGAGTTAGAGTCCGTGAATAGTGGTTAGATGTGTAAGGTAAATAAGTAGTATTGCATTTTGATCGAATGAGTAAATAAATAAATAAAGGAGGGATAACTGTCATGCTGCTCTCTTAGTAATTTTCGCCATTCAGCTCTACTGTACACAGTTTTGCTAATGGTGAATGCAGTTGGTAAGCTAAATGTCCCTCGACTGTGTCAATACACCGTGTGTGAATAATTGCATGTATCTGTATTAGTATTCTCTCAAGTTTCTTAGTAGTCTTGAAATGTAAAAAACATGCAGATTAGTTGGATAGGGTAGTAGTAGTAGAAGCTATTACCCTCCTTTTTTGGATAGTCTTGTGTACCTAAAATGTCTTAAGCTGTCCTATTTACTTAATTGTCTAGATAGTAATTTCTCCATTTGTCTCTTTGCTCAAAGTATGTAGACAAATTTCAGCCGTTCTGTATTCTATTTACTTAAAATTAGCGTTAACAGTTATAATTATAATCATATAGAATAACAACAATCATTATATGTATTTTGATTGATAACACGAATTAATTGTATTAGCACTAAAACAAAGCTGGATTATTTGCTTTTGTTTGTACGTACACTTACAAAATAATTTCTTAATAATCAGTAATCATAGTATCATCTATTATTTACATAGTTCTATGTATACAAGAACTTACATTACGTATTTACCATAGTATGCTAGTGTTCAAGTTATCATGTATGTATAATATCACTGTGGAAAAAAATACAAACATCTCTGTATTAATACTTAACTCCTTGCATCTACATTTTCTACATTCTTATTAGATTTATATTTACGTTTACGTATCTATAGTTCTTTTTCCCTTTATTACGTACGTACCCAACCCACCGGCCTCTCTTAGCCTACATACATAATCAACTTTGCCTATCTGTCTCCCTTTATGTCAGTGTAAAACCAAGTGCTTTTCCACGGCTGAACTTTTGCCTTCCTCCAAGTCAGCAGCGTCCTGATGATAAAGATCGCATTCAGTAGTACCTACCTATTTTTCAGTAGCAGTCAGTAGCAGTGAATTTATTCATATATCTCATGCCTACATTTAAATGTATTTTTGTAGGAAGGTATTTAACGGTAGCAGTAATCAAGGTTTGCGGAAATCAACAATGGCAACAGCTAGAAGCTACGTCACTACCTCACGACTCAACAAATCATAAATTCAGTGAATAACTGTAGAGTTGATTCTAATAAATGAATACGGCAAGGCAGCAACTTCAAGGCAGATTTATAATAAGATAGACAGATTGCCCTGTCCAAAGTTGGCTTTCGTAATCCCTAATATTTTATTCTATTGGTAGGTATACCCAATTACAAAACTCAATTTAAAAACAACAGCACTGTAGTTATATCTAATACTGTTGTGCTCCCTTGTCACTACTATCTATTTTCCTCTGGCTCTGTCTGCATGGCCATTGCTAGCCATGTATGTTCAGTAAACAAATCCTCGATTTATATCCTTAGTCTGTCTCAACTCTAAAATAACATGGAGAAATGTGAATTTAGAGTAGCCATATTAAAATATAATGTATTATGTATCGTAGATTGTGTATCTGTATAGTAGTATAATAATATGTACGTTTGTAATCATCTCTTCTCCATTCTTTTCTTTGTATTGGCCTTTGCTCGGCCCTCTACTTACTGCCTTCTTTATTGCATTATGCTATGAGTACAGTTGTTATTTATCTACGTAGCTATTTCTAAAATGTAATTTATTTGATGCCTGACTGTAGAAATGCGAGGGCTCCGAAATTCTAACCCTAAGTACATGAGTTGACCGGCCATATCAAATAGTTTTGATGTACACGCCCACATCCTAATGTCTTTCCCTAATCCAAAGTGACAAGTTTAGGTTACATCCATAAATAAAAAAGGAGCATTTAATCAACAGTGTCGTACCCAATTGTTCTCCTATGCTAAAACCCTAGTACCTATTTACAAACTCCGGCTACTCATCTACTTCTCTCTGTCCTTCCTTATATTGCTATTACTTACTTAGCTACTTAGTAGTGTATTATATTCCTAAGCAGTTCTTGTGTCGAATAATTTTATGGTGTGGTACAGAGATCCCTATCGTCTCTTTAGTTACGTACAAAGTTTGTTTTTATATATTTTAATAGGTAGCCGGAGCCACAATCAAGTCATCTCAATACAAAGGTATCGATTTTCCACCTGCAAATGTTCCATCATCTTCCAGAAAATGTTGTGTAAAACTCTGACTGACTAAACTGACTGAATAGAGGGAAACTATATCGTTTAATCAAATGGCCTATTACTTGTTCCTTTTATTGCAACATCTCTCCTATCAATAAGCCCTTTATATAATATACGCATCTGTAAATTGGAAAGCATAGGTTTACAGTAGACTTATTTATTGAAAGTATTTCTTATGAGAAAATATACCTGAATTCCCATGTGCGTCATAATTTGTAAAAAATGGTAGCTATCATTTCAAATTCACGTTATTACTAAATATTAGGAGAGTATGTATGTATGTATGTATGTAAATGTAGATATAGGTAGCTATGTATAGGTATGTATAGGTATGTATAGGTGCAGGGCTTAAGAATCATAATTTCGTATTTACTTCTGTAGTCATAAATACTTTAATTAATTTATACGTTATAGAGGTAAGATTGTATTTAGGAGTCGGCAAATGTTAGGAAACCCTAGCCCTACTTGGGTAGGCACCTAATTTCTCTGTATACGGCTACTAATTAGGCTGCCTCGCTACCACTCCCTATCAAAGTATAATAATTTGGTTGGCCATCTATTTCCTGTCTGACCATTAATTAAGTATTGTGTGGCAGAGGCACAATGCTTACTTAGCTACGGACAGTAATTATAAATAGAGATAACAAACAAGTAGGCTATCCGCTATGTAAATACTTACGTTATGCTCTTGATTGTAAGTAAGTATCTAGTATAGGTATGTAAATATGTAGGTACAGAGACGAGAAGATGTATGATTCCATGATGAATATGTAATAAGGATGGTGTAGTTAGTATTGTAGTAGGTATATAGTTCAAGATCCTTGCTATGCTAATGTTTATATGTAGTTACGCTAATTTGGTATGGTATCCTTGGTATGGGTGGGCATGTATGTAATCAACCAATTAATAAGTACATGATCATAGTTAATAGTTTCCCGTTTACACATCTCACACTTACGTACGTATCCATACGCTTCAAAACAAACAAAGGAAACAACAACAACCAATCGGTTTACGTGATGAGCACAAGTTTCCCTCTCTGATTGACGCTCCTCCTCCAAAGAATACACCTAGCTTTGCAACACAATAATCTAACGAGAGAACAAGGTTAATCGTAATGGTATGGTTTAAGTGTCCTGTACTTAAAGTAAACAACGATAATGCAAAGTACGTAAGTAAATACTCATCTAGTGATTAATAGGAATATTATGTAAGTCATATAATTAGCTTTGCTGTAGCTTAAATGTAGTTAACCTCGTTGCTTTCACTTGACTTGACTTTCCGGTGCCGTGCCGTGAGTAATAGAATAAAATAGTAGACAAATACGTACGTTTTGCCTGTCTGTCGGATCGAGGCGAGGCGAGGAGACGAGACGACGAACGAGCTAAGCTAATTGTAGTTAGAGAATGACTGAAAAATAGTTGAAAGGAAGGAATGACTTAAGGAGGCAGTTGATTATCATAAAGAGGGCGCGTGGAGACGAGCGTAGAAAGTGTTCAGCAGTGAGAAGATCAGAGACAGATTCACCAACAGTGGAAGGAGGAAGGCAGACGACGTTGACCGGTTCGAAGAGTTCCCCTTCGGGATCTTCGCCTCCACGTTCGCCAACTTCAGGATCGACAGGAGTATGTGATTGTGGATCACCGGGTGCTGCTTGTTCACCAGGTTCTTGATCGCTTTCAGAGCAGGAAGACACTGGTCCTGCAAACAACCACAAATCATACATGTACCTTCATTCATCAAAACTTTCATAACCTATTCCCTTATCAGCCCCATTTACACTTCCAAAAACTTTTCATGTTTATCCACATCTTTTTATTCTTGCCCCATTTACAGACATAAACACCTTTTCCCAAAATACTTCTAAGAAATCAGAAATTCTTTTCGGTTTATATTCATCTAATAATAAGGATATATTTAGTCTGGAGGATTCTCTTGTGTTTTCTTTTTGCTCGAAGTTAAGAAATTATTATAGAATTTGTAGAATTGCGACCCAGGAAATATCCATTTTAAATTTAGCGAGGGAAGATTATTGGCATGTAAGGTAGGTAAGCATTTGAAAGACCATAAAGAAAATATTTAAAACCCAAATGGCTGATGGCTGAATTTATATACAAATATTTTAGTAGGTACTACAACCACCAACGTAATATGCATATGTATTATTAAAAATAAATACTGTGCGCTTAGTTGAGATAAATATAATTTTTCCGCATTGCAGATCGTATATCTAATTAGTATAAGTAAGGATGTGGTGAATTTATTTAATTTAGAAGAAAATATTTTTTTGCCTTGTGCAAGTAGGTATGTGGTTTGGCGCGGATGGTTTTTGTCTATGACAGATGTAGGTATGAGGAGTGAGGGGATATTGGTTCTACACTGATACTTGGCTCCTTGATATTGCCCTTCAGCATTTTGTCACGAGCCGGATCGCAAATCTCCTAGAGGGTTATTTGTCTTTGCACTCCAGACTGGAGTCTCGTGTAGTAAGTACTGGTAGTTAATAGAAGTAAGCATAGCGGGCATTTGCACTTATTGGTGTCTAACTGTACACTTTGTACAAATAAGAGTGTGATGTGACTCTTGAGGCTGATTAAGTCTCGCAGTGGCAGGAAGTGATAGCAGGAGAGAAAGTCGGAAGAATCATTTCCAGAGAGAAAGCTAACATATCCCTTTCCGTTGGAGTTGAGTCAGCGTCTTGACTTTCATTTCCCTGGATTGGCCATAAGATGTTAAGGGGGGATTCCCTCCCAAAAATATTCACACCTGCTCCAACGAACGAGAGCCCGGGCTCCAATCGCCAGAAATGGGGGAGACGTTAGGAAGAGAAATAATCTTATCGTTTTTCAATCGATTTAAACGGGATAACTTGTAAGCTGGGAGCGTAAAACTGTTGAATGTACAGAAAATATTGTTTTGAAGGGAGGGAGCTGGCTGGAAGAGTGGACTGCTTAGATGTCCATCTGCACAAGTGAATAAGATGGAGATATTATGTAGTAGGGAGTCTGTAGTGCTGTTAGATGCCAGATAAGTGTCCGTATAAATATTATGTAGAGCTAAGTACTGTGTAGTACATAAGGCTCTCAATGCCTCTAAATAGCCGGCTGCATTAGAGGCGTCCGTGTCTATGGCACAGTGGAGGCCTATAGCTTTGATGTGATTTGGTGTAGGAGGAAGGAGGCTGGAATGGCTCCTTTCCCTCTGCTTCATCTCAACTCAACCTCCACTTTGTCATTTCCAGTGTCAATAAATGTCGTCTAATGTGACAGCTCACTTTCCCCATTTTCTTTCGACGGACTCTCTGTCGCTAGCTTTCTCAACTTGTTTTCCCCATCGGAATGTATTGCCTTTGCGTACAACTACAGTGCCTCGTGCATGAAATACATTGCTCCTTTCTCTTTCTCTCTAACTTTCTCTCCGCCATCCACTAACTTTGACTGGGAGCGATAGGGACTTTCTCCGTTACAATCTCCATTCCTTTCTCTTTGCGAAACTATCCTGAGCATTAGTCTTTCCTACTCTTCCTAGATATCTACTCCCTTCCTCAAAAATAATCTCTTCATCTTACATTTGTCACCAATTTGCACAGCTTTCAAAGCATTGCAGAACATTTTCGGGTGCCAAACGAGATGTTTTAACTTTAAGTTGCACTATCACCAGAGCCTTGCTCCGTCCTATACCCACCACTGCCTACTTCTGTATTTTATAGGTACATAGCTACATTAGTCTGTGATGAATGAATGACACACTGCACGCTCCATTCCATTCCCACCTACAACTATAGCTATCATATCAGTAGGAAATCCTCGGGTAGTTTTACCTTTTGGTAATCTGGGAAACGGCGGCGTTAGCTAATACTAATAAGCATCATTATGGCAGTGAAATATGGAATTACATCGCCTCGCCTTGGCAAATATCATATTATTGGTAAAGTCCACGCTTGGCTTACGAAGTGTCATGATGTAATGTGTAGAGATTGCGAAAGCTACTCCTCCCACCTCAAATAACGATAGAAAGAGAAGCTTAGAGTGCCTAGAAACGGCGAAACCAAAGAAGACTGGGATAGGCTTAAATTATGAATCCTTGCCTCACATCTTTCTCAAAAGATTAATCCACCGTATGACACGGCGATCCTTGTCACACCCTCCAGCCCTTTCTCTCGACAAACAATATCTTATTATCTTGCAAAAATCTCTCTTCTCCTTTCACTTCTTCCTCGGTTCCCCCTTTTAAACATGCTAAGCACTGCCATTACATCATAATGTACAGAATAATGCATATATAGACATTCTTTCAGACATTCCCATCAAAGCCTCTCTCTCTCTATTTATATGTATATATAAAGCTATATACCTACTTATATAGTCGACCATTTAGATTTTATTCTACTCATGTAGAGCACATTTTTAACCAGTCAACCTTCGAACAAACTAAACGCAAATGTTTACCTAGTTTGGTAGTCAATAGAAAAACAGGGATCTCTCCGTGGCTATTTTATGAGCAGACAAATCTTTGCACTAATAAATTCCTTCACGACCTCTAATTCAGACACTAAGAGTAGTAGTTCCAATGCTAAACTCACAATTTATGGCAGTTACTTGTGTAAATACAAAAACTATGAATTTTATACGCCAAATAAAAAAGTAAATACACTCTAAATAAAATGAATAATGACGCTATTAAATTCAGTATAGGATTTTCCTATAACAAAGCTAGAGGATATAGGATATTGGAAACTATTAATAAATCTTTCGTATTTACAGTGGTTGGGTTGTTATTTATTTTGGAAGAAATTGCCATTGACCATCTATTGTATGGCGTTAGGCTATCCAAGCCGATACAATAAAATAGCGGACAGTTTTCGGCGAGGGCAACCCCAGCTTTAAACTATAGCTACATACATAAAATATTGTTCAACCTGTCTTGCTTTCTAGTGACATTATTGTATCATATACATAATGTTATTTCGACAGTGGTGGAGCTATTTTGATATACTTAGAGGCGGATAGGTACATTCTGTGGTGGAAAGGACGGAGTGCGTATTGTAGCGTAAGTATTGTAATGTATATGCTATGAATATAATGGTATTTGAATGGAAGGAAGGCGAGGAAGTGAGATGAAGCTTGGCGTTTATACAAGCCATTGCATCTTATATTCATGATGTCATATATAACTTCATTTCATGGTTGTCATCACCAATAACTTAACCTGACTTTAACCTTTTTCCGCAACATTTGCCATCAACATTATTTCCTGATTCAATTGAGTCGTGAGAGACACTCGAGCAGGCTCTGTCTACTACTATTAGGAAAGGCTATAAGAATTGCCAGGAGAAACAAGGAGTTGAACTATTTATACTGCCGCCTCTCTGTCCAATGAGTTGGGAAACAATGTGAATATTTCAATCATTTCAGGCGTCTGTCTCTCTTTCCACATACCAAGAAAACAAGTCCGATAAGGGAAGTCCACGCCAAGAAATTGCAATGCACACGGAGAGCCTACCAAAAATTTCATAGCTCATTCCGATGGACATTGGTACACATTATTAGAGTATAGGTAGCCGGGTATTAGAGCTACAGCCGCCTATTCTTAGTATTCCCTTACAAATGGGCTAAACTGCCTAAACAAACCAAAAGACAGTCACTAAGTAAATGTAGACTGCACTGGTCGAAGCAGACCAGGTATAAATAGCACTTTAAATCATTTCCTTTATTTGCGCTGCTTCATGAACTCTAGCCCGGAGCCTATGTCAATATTTGTTTAAATTCATTCAATACTATCATTTCTCACTATGTCTCTGGTATATGCACAGGTTGAGGCAGGCAGGAAATCGCAGACAACCAGAATGCAATTAAGTCGTCTGTACTAAATTAAACAATGAATTGTGCATTATTTTAATTAGAATTGGGCCATGAGCACAAGTACCTACTCGTACAATTCAAAATGCCAGGCAAAAAACTCGTTCAGGCAATCACGGTAGCTATACCCTCTAACATTTAACATCGTTAGTTTTAAGCAACTGCAGAGTAGCTACCTACAGCACAATGGGCTGTACAGATTTACAGATATGATGAAAATCAAAGTAATTTCAAAACAGGAACTCCTATAGCAGAATTCTGAAAAATGGATATGCTTCCTGATAAAATATTAACGACAGGATAGAAGGAGCAGGAACATGCAGTGGTGTCTCGAGTTTTAGCCAATTACTTAAACTATGATAATTATGTGTTGCCTAAAAACATTTATTTCGTTGGGCAAGTTGATGAATGGAAAGAAAGTTTTTGGAGCTCGTCCATTAAATTAAATAACCGTAGATAATAATGAATGACGTCGACTATATGGCTAAATTATAAATGCTGTTAATTTTAATGCTAGAAAATGGAGGGTTCTTACTTGTTCTCTTTGGAAATGTTGTTCACTGGGTTGTCTGCCAGTGAAGTTGGCGTAATCTTCTTCAATAGTGGCATTAATTATTAAATTCTCCTCATCTTTTTTGAAAAGGCCTAGACGGCACGCAGTCTGAAAACAGAAAGGTAATAATATTATCACTACTCTGGCCATTAAAATTTAATTTCAAAATTTGTGTCGAAAAAGATATGAGTGTCTTTATTTCTTTCTTTCTACATGGCACAATAATGAAATACTCTCCATATACAGCTCTATATTTATTAATATATGATTGAATTATTAAGGCAATTTGGAGTTTGTCGTTTGTAAGATAGTCCGGTAATTGTTGAGCCTAGCTCATGATTTTCATTTGGTTAGTGACGGCGAAAAGGTTTGTGCATTAGGGAATTGGAATAATCGCATATAGTAAGGAGACAAATAGATTGCATTACTGCCCTGTGTCTCAATTTGTCTCTAGAAAATAAATAAAGTACTGTGTTTTGCATCCGGAACTGGCCCATCAAACTCCAGGAATATTTCTGTCGTCTATTCCAGTAGATTCCTTGGAAATTTTGTGCTCTGCGTTATAGGAGAATGGTAAGAGAGCGTATGATGTATGAGTATTTTAAATGTAGAAGAGAGGTAGTCAGGAGCTGGGTGGCTGGTTGAGTTTCTTTTCTATTTTCACAGTTTCTTTTGTAGTAATGAATGTCTGGGCTTTAGCCTTGACATCTCCTTTCACTTGTTTATTTATTTTGTGCACTCAACTTTCTACAGTTATAAACTGCTTGTACATGCATACTTAAAGAATTTATGATGAGGAAAAACTGCATCTGTCTCTCGGCTCGTGAATTCTGATGATTTCCATGTACTTTGTAGATATTAGAAGGGAGTATGAGGCCGTAATGTCGAAAAGTTCTTAAAAGGGAGTAATGTATGGTGTGCGCGGGAAGATCCGTGGCGTGATGCGAAGGGATATAATGAAAAGAAACGTAGGTAATGTAATGTAGTGTAATGCAACGCATCGCAATGCAATGTAATCTAATGTAATGCAAATGCGGGCGAAAAAGAGGAGTGCGGAGTAGGCGGGGAAAGAGAGCTCCGGACACAACAAGACAGATAAATAAATAGAGAAGTGAAAGAGTAGCCCTTTACATTTACATTGCATTACATCACATTACTTACATTACACCGTACAGAGCAGCCACCTTCCCTCCTCCACATACATTATGGCAGTCACGTTCTCCATTTCACAGACTACTCAACTCCTAGCTGAAAAGAACTTCCTTATGGCACTCGGCAAGCTGCACATTATTACTTGCCGTTCTTTAAATCCAAACCAACGTGAAGGAGATAGGAGGATGCGAGAGCCAAGTTACTCAAACACACAAAAATACACATACACACAGCCAATAAATTTGTATCTTGGGCTTCCTATGTAAATTAGACTGCTAGGACATCTCATCATATAGAGAATAGTTTAAGAATAACAGGCTTTGATGTGACTTGTGAAAACAAAATGCCTAGGAAAATGTATCTAAGTAGTTGGCTAAGGTCAAAGCTAAACCTGAATGATTTCCTGTCTCTTTCTTGTTACACCAAGGAATTCATCTTAATAATCCCCCAACAAAGTTTACAAACTTTCACTTAGAACACGGATTTAAAGGAATGTTAGCTCCTCTATAAATCTCTTTGCATGCATTTTCAACTGCAACATTCATTTTCATTCTTGCTCACAGAGTTACCCATTTCACAACTTCCTTTTCGCCCCATTTATGACTTCCACATAATATTCACGGCCAGTTAGAGATGCACGATGAGCTTTTAGGATTTCATGATTATGCCATATGTTTCTCCGACACTCATTTCGACATCCTTGCTTTCAATTTTAAAGAAACGGCTAGCAACACTCTTACAAAAAGCAAATCTGCTAAAACTACAAAATCTTTTTACATATTCCTGCCTTGTGTGCCTTTACTACATCGTCCATACAAAATAAAACCACAGTAAAGAAGATGATAATAGTTTCGGGGATGCTCTACTTAATTGTTAGTGCATGTTGTATGGACTTAGATAGGTGCATGTTATGGAAGAAATGTTTCTTACCGCATTAAGATTCAGTAACTCGGCAATGGCGGCCTCATCTTCGTTTGGATGGATATAATTATGGTGGGAGTGGGGTGAAATGAGCTCTTGAAGGGCAGACACTATATCAGTAACTGTCAGCATCGTGTGGTGAGTCAGAGCATCTTCGTCTTTCTTTGAGAAGCCCAAAAACAGGAACACCCCTGAGGGTAATGTATAAGAATCTGAAACAATTAAAAAAATAGGAGAGTTAATTAAGTACTTAGATCTTTTCTCCCCACAAAACAATGCACATTAATAACACTCAAGAGACTTGCCATTTTTCATTCATCGGGGACAAATTAATATAATCGTAGTTAGCACATTTCCTTCTAAATGTCCACATTATAATTAGAGCGCGCTCTATATACTCATTGCTTCTCTCATAAAAATCTTTACACACGAAAATAATATTATGGGAACAATAACCCTAAAAGCCATTCTCGGAACGGTGCACATTCTAAGCTCTTAGAATTCCAATAGTTATTACTATGCTAATAAATATTATAATAGATATTCCATTATTTATAGTCGACTACTTATACTCATATAACATATAGCTACGCCATGCACTTTATATTATGGCTGTAAGTATTCGTAGATATAAATGTTTAATAATAGCTAGTGCAATATGAATGGCTTTTGGTCTAAAATCCATACATTCTAACTTTATAGTGGCTCGCATGAATTTCTTTCTGTCTACCTTTGCACTGAGAGGAAAGGAGTGGAGAAAGCGGATAAAATAAAGTGTGGTGAAATGACATTTGAGCACAACACCACAAATATTACAATACGCCATAAAAAACTCTGCAAGGAGTTCTATCACGTTCTATATGTGTAGAGTCACTAGTTTTTCTTGAGCTGTCAACATCTCCAATGAGGAAACTTGGGGAGAAGAGGACAGTTATTATTAAAAAGTTTCGCCTACGTTGATTTATATGTCATTTTTCTTTCTTATTTATTTTTCCTCAATACAATATATTTATAGAAGGTAATCGAATGCTAGCAGCAGCCTCTGTACACACACACACTCTCTCTCTCACACACACACACACACACACACATATACACACATTCACTCAGTCAGTGGATGTATAAAACAGCCATAACCCTTACACTATTCATTTAGTACGTACATTTGGTATTTTAAAGAAAGTGCACGGCTGTCGGCTTTCCTATGAGCAACTGCCTTTCTCCAAATATTATTATGCTTAGAATGCAGGATGTGATAGGGCATTATGCAACGGCTTATGATATGGACTCTGACTTTTACATTTAGATACAGTAAAACTCACAAAGTAGCGAAAGTTAGAATTTATGCAGTTTTATGTGTAATGTCGGGTGTGTGTGTCTATAGTCATTTGTAGGCAGTATCCGTAGACAGAAAAAGTACTTTCCCCACCACATAGCACCAACTCCTCTCCTATCAACACTCAGAAAACTATTTCCATAGGACCGTCGTATGTAGCTATAAGTGCGTGTACGTACGCATCCAAGATATTATCCCACTTACTCCAGTAATAAGCATACATAGATTTTCCAGAGAATGCCTGGCGGGATAATTTACGCATGTAGAAAGTTAGGGAGTG
Organism: Tomocerus minor; assembly: GCA_009936455.2. Classification (NCBI taxonomy): domain Eukaryota; kingdom Metazoa; phylum Arthropoda; class Collembola; order Entomobryomorpha; family Tomoceridae; genus Tomocerus; species Tomocerus minor. The sequence goes on from JAAAYG020000010.1 coordinate 23,080, forward strand.
GAAATGTTCTTTATTGACAATAAGCGGGATAATTGGTCCTTTAGTTCCTCCTATTCTACACAATCCCCTTTTTCTAAGACGATAACAATCCAGTCTATTAGTTGTGCGTCCTGTTCCTAATCGTACTGTAGCTGGATAAAATGAGCTGGACTAAAATTAACCAACACAAAGAACGGTGCACAGTGCAGCTGCTCCTTTTGTATCGCATAATAATCTCTATATGTGTGTGTGCATGTTTATATTCGATCACCATTGGATCTAATTGTTAGTTGTGCGTATTTGATAAAACGTTCTTGAGCCGATGAAAGAGTTAATTGCTTCCCCAGCAAAGAATTACAGAAACTTTCCTTTTAGACATTACAATACACACACAAGTCTCACAAGACATTAGCTCAACTATCCCTTCTCTCCATTCCCCTCAACATAACGAAACTACATTTACAAATTACAATGAAGTCCTTCCTCTCACTACTACTACTACTACTACATCATAAATAGCATTGACTCTATCAATAATACCCTAATAACAATCCATACCTTACGATACAGCGTCTCTGTCCTTTACATTATTTACTACGAAGGAGGAAAAATTATTTAAAAATTCCCTTGACTATAAATATTAGATTTTCGGAAACCTAGCCGTACAATTATCCTAATCATAATTAATTGGCCCAGATACGACTTACTACGCAGTATTGGCAATGAATTAGGAGTAAGAAGTAAGTATTGTCAAGTTAGTCTAGTCAGGGCAGTTAGTTTTTGAATTAAAAATGCGTACAACTTTTAATTCCTGGACTCATTGAGAAATTTATTCGGAAATTGCGCATTTGTCCACTTTTCATTAGCGATAGGAAATGCAAATATTGTTACTTGGCTTGCAACAGCAGTTAGTGGCTCTTGGACAATAATAGTTTCGTAGTAAGGGTTTTCCCCATAAACATCGATAAGTATGCCTCATGAATAAATATAAAATAAGGTGACTGTGTAAGTACACATTGAACGGGAGCGGGTATTAAAATGGATAAGCATGGTAGGAGGCTAAAGAGGTTTGATCAGGATTCCCGGGCCACAATCCCTAAATTCTTGATGGAAATTCTGAAATAATGAGTTTATTTTGGATTGAAGTGACATTTACGGGACTTTAAACGTGCAAAAGTGTTCTACG
>JAAAYG020000010.1:26918-41207 GCA_009936455.2 Tomocerus minor
CGGCAGTTCTTATTGTTAGTCGCTTACATCTGATCAATTAATTGCCTATCTACCTGCAAACTGTAGAAAACTTTGTAGAAATCAAAAAGAAATGATAGCTGTTTAGTGTGCTACGTTGAATCTACTAGATATATATTTCATTAGAGTATCTCAACTTTAATCAGTAGCAACGAAGTGAAAGCTCATGTTAACTGAAGTGAACAAACAAGTTGTACGCAAACAATGAAGAGGAGTGCAAATAAAACCAGACAGGTTTTGCCAAATAAGATTTTTTTACATCTCATGCAACTATCAATTAACAAATGAAGAAAAACAAATCTCTCGCAAAGTGTAGGGACTCTCTACGTAATTGTAAATGTAGGAGTAACTTAGCATAAAATTATTTTGATGAGAAATAACTGGTAGGCGTATTTGAACTATTTTCCAAGGTTACGACGCAGATGAACAATAACAAATTTCATATAAGATTTGCTTTTAAATAGGACTGGGAGGTTTAAAATGTTAAAAATGTTTCTTTTTGCAACGGGTCGATGAAGTCGAAATAATTATGTGACGAGTGCAAATATTGACAATGTTCTACAAGAATATGAATATTATAAGACATAGACGATGAAATGTTAGCACGAACTGTGACAGCGAGGCAAATAATATTATGAAGACTTTGTCATCAGTAGTCATAAAAATTGAAGCTGTGTACTATTTACTCTGTACACGCCTTACTAACAAAAGAATTTGTTGCCAAACATGGTGAATAATAATATCCAGGAGTAGACTTTACAGAGAAAGAGCAGGAATCGGAATAGGACCGGGTTAGCTATGGATTTATGTAGCAGTTGATACAAAATATTAAATGCATACACCTTAGTCAGTGCAGCGTGTGGAAAAAAGGAGTTTGTTAATACCGTGTGTATGGTAAGTGAGTAGCTTAGTTAGGTCTGAGTGAAATATTTACTGAGGTACAAATGCATTGTTACATTACAAGTCGCCACAGTGCACACTTTGCCTGCCGGTGCGCCTCTGCTATCAAGAATTCCGTTGTGCATGCACACAAAGACGTGTATGTGCATTGTGCATAATGGTGGTGTAAAGACGTTGATGTTGTGTGTGTGTGTGTGGGAAAGAAAGAAAGAGTAAGAATAGAGAGACGGCAATCTGTCTTTCCCCACGCCACAAAGTGTTGCCAAGAATAAAGGAACATTCAACACTAGAGTGAAACTCAACAGTCGACAATTCAGTACAAGGGAGAAGTGAGGAGAAGAAACAGTGAAGGATGCCGAGTGAGATTTCATCTACGAACTATTCCACTATTCGACGGCTTTAAAAATGATCAATTTCCTTTTATAGAACCTATTCACTCTTCCATTGTGTTTTATAGGATTTGCCTTCCATTTCTTTCAAATGGAACTGCAACAATCCTGTTAATGTCATCTTATTCTCCCTTACCCGCTCTTTCCTGTTTCCTCTCCCTATCCTACACTTCTCAATACACTTCTCCTTTTCTCCAACACTTTCTCCACACCTCTACGCTCTCATTTATTTTCCCTACAATTCCACTCATCGACTTTTACCTCACGCAACTCAAATAATAAGATAACCACAGAATTATTTTTATCCACTTATTATTATCATCGTTCTCTAGCCCTCCACTAACAAATTCAGAGGTAATACCGGCCCGCCTCTCCATATAAATTCATAACACTTGTCACAGCTGAAGGATAGCCTTTATTCCTCATGTACAGTAAAAATACTTTTGTGCCCGGCGACCAAGCTCCAAAACATTTTGTTCGTCAGGCGACAAACTGACACCATATTGCTATTTTATGAATCGCATTACTTGGGTTGAAATTCCACAAATTATCACGTATTGAAAATATATCTAACTGCTTGTAACGCTATTTACCTGACTCCTTAATAATTCTTAACTTTATTACCAGTTACTAATTTTATTACTATATGTATGCTTTTTTTAACTCTGTGAATTCTGTCGTAAATCAATACGTACATGAAAATCTAACTTCAAGTTTTAATGGTATGAAACCAGTTCATGGAAATAGAATCTGAAAAATGACACCTATCATACTTCAAAGTCTAGGTTCAATTCTAGTACAAGGGAAATGGAATACAAAGTAAATATATCCAAGATATTTCACTTCATGAAAGAACGGCATTATGTAGTGTACAAGTGTTTCAACGTGTATCTGTTCTAGTAGTTGCCTATACTACATATATGTCTACTAGGTCCACAATATTTATTTTAAGTTTTTTATAATAAAACCTCGAGTAATAACTAATCAACTATTCTTTATTTGATAGTAATTCAATATTTATGCGTAAAATGCTTACCCGTCTAGAGGTTCCTTCCCGGATGTGCTGATTTTGCTGGTTAGGTCTACGTATTACGCAATATCCTGAAAGATTAAAAAATCATTGTATTCTGAAGTGCGTCAAAGTATAAGTACAATAGTCTTTTGCATGATAAAACAGTTTCGTGGGTCTGAGAGAGAAAAACAATTGAGTTCAAAGAACAAAAAGTATGAATAAAAAGATGTTATTGGACGGGGGCGTAAGTTAATGAATAAGTGGGAGCATAAAGTGGAAATAAAAAGAGGTAATTGGGCGGGGGTGTAGGTAAATGAATTGAAATCAGTTAACGAGAAAGAGTGGGTGTGTAGCGTGTATTACGTGGAGGAGGTGTGGTGGTGGTAGACTCAGTTCTTGCAGTAGTAGTAGTAATGGTGGTGACTTCTTCGGTGGTGGTGGGACGTCGACTTGTGCTGGTGCTGGTACTGCTACTGGAAGCTGTGATCTCGGAAGTAATCGTCCTGTCCTCGCCATTGCTAGCGCCAACTGTCTTGGTGTTACTATTTCTGGCGGGAAGGTGTCCGTTGTTGGGGGTGCTGTGATTTCCCTCCACATCAGGATTGGTACCCTGTTCTGCATTGGGGGAGGATGAAGGGCGGCGGTAGGTCGTCGTGGTCCGCAGGGTCGTCGTGGTCGTCGACCCCGTCGTACCTTGGGTTTTGTGAAGAGAGTTCGGGTTGCCCATCGTCGTACTCAGGACGTCCGTCCCGATGACACTCGTTAGAGTCGTCGTCGCTCGAGATCCCGTCCCCGACGTCAGGTTGTGATAATTTCTTTGTGACTCCACTTTAAAAATCAGAAATCATCAGAATTAGTGAATTGAAATCCTCTCATTCCTCTCTCTCTCCTCCATCTTCGAGATTTACGCGCTAGGTGTGCTAGCTGAATATAATCCACCTGATTTTTAGCATGAGCACATTATTATTTTATTTTGGGGAGTAAAGTGCATAAATTAAATGCATGTCATACTCGGATTAGAAATGTATGACCTACTTGTAGGAGAACTCCTACCTGTCCAAAAGTCCCTCTGTTCACATACACATAAATTAGTACAGTCACATTTATCAAACGGAGTCCTCTAGCACACGAGCGTAGCTAAACATTCCACCTTAAAAATCACAGCCAGTCACACCCATAACAATTGGTAGCGCAACAATAAATCATTTCAGTCACTACCACTGCATAATGTTCATACGCACATGATCTTATCGCCTCAGTCCTCATGCATTCCAACTCCCCATATCCATAAACCACAACAAACACAACTCTCATCTCATCATCAATCAGTCCTCGTGCAGTACCACCACTTACACATACAGTTTGCACCTCTCTTTCCCACAAATCCAAATAAATTCTCTTGCACGCCTTCACTAACATTTCCCTTCTCCCATTTATTTCTTCTTTCACCAGAATTTCGATATTTTGAATTGCATATCTACAGGTACAGACAAATATATTGACTTATATAGCATGTACCCATTTTACATGTTTGTGTAACTATAGATAATTTTCGTATCTACGTGGATATGTTTTACTGCATGGCATTTGTTTTACAGAAATACAAACACTAATTTACTAATCAAAATTATCTATCTCCTATTTCTACCGATATCATATGCATTATCGCTATCTGTAATTTAGACTCCGGATAATCCAGTAATTATTATTATTATTAACTAGATGTTAAGTTGGCAACATTTCTCTTATTACTCATAGACCCTTAAAGTTCTGTCTCAGAAATGCCGTTTATAAAATCTGGGAGAATAATAGTTTTGCAGTCAGTTATATAGGGTAGGACCTCCAGATATTGTGGTTGGCCATCAATGGCGACCCTCACACGTGTTCTTTTACAGCCAGATTTACATATCCTGCTTTCACACCGTTATACTCATCAGGGGTCATAACTAGTGTAGAACTCGAAGTCAGTGGAAATATTTTGAACGAAAATGAAAGATAAACCTTTTATCACGACCACCACGTACAGACATTCTCAAATTGTATTTCCAGAAAGGGATATATAAATCTGACTGTCCCAACTTAGCTGTGTGGCTTTTCCCCCTTAATTTCTTGCGGTCGATAATTACTTATCTGTACTACCTAAAATCTGTAGAGAAACTGCTTAAATTTTGCCTATCATTTTGATCATCTAAGAAAAATAATTTTCCATAATATCAGAAGGAAAAGTTTTCATAGTTTTCTGTGACATAAAACTTTCACTTTATTTTGCTTACACAACCAATCGCACAGTGAAAATAAAATGAAAGTCTTATGCATGTGATGGAAAATATAATTTAAAATATTAATATGTTACTAAGGCAAAAAATACAGTTTTTATGTAGGTACATGGTGAAATGAAAATCGCTCATTTTATTATTTTTTGCAGGACATTTGGAAAACTCTTGGACATAAAAGGTTATATTCTGTCTAGGCAACATAGAAAATGTTGTCTCTAAAACAAAAGGGTAGGTATACAACTACATAATGTCGTCTACTTCATTGCTAGTACCGTTTTTTGACACAGTGCAGTAGTAGCATTTATCCATAAGCTGTAAAAATGGATCACTTAAATCCATCCTAAGAGTATTTAGCTGCAAGTTACAACTGGAGTACTAACTCAGCAGATCACCTCAATTCTACACATAGACATATTCCATGCTACATTGCTGACTACAGATTTGATGCTCTGGCCGGCTAAACATTTATGCATGGAGTGCAGAATGCGTACCTGAGGAAATCAAATAAAGATAGTGGCGGATCGTAATGTTTACTAACTAAGTGCTTATAATCACTCGCTAAGCCTCCCTTTCCTCATTGTTCCTAAAATTCATAGATACTCCTCGGTGCACTTTCTTCTCCTTCGATTGCTCTTTTAATACCAGTCGCACTCCTGAAACTAAAAGACAGGATAAAATAAACCGCTAACAGTCCAATGAAGGCTCGTTTACAGTTGTCCATTACCCAAACATTACGTAGTCTACTAATAGTCCGCACAATACGTAACACCCATAAATACTGCTACCATAATATACATGGACCCACGTCGCAAACTTAATATTGTAGGCATATGTGTATATATACTAGTGTTTATTTTGCTATTTCTACCAAGTTTCGTAGGCTGTAACACTAAAAAGCAAGTGCCGTAAAATAGCAAACTGCCAACTGCAGCATATTATACATACTGAAAGATTGTAAAATATGGTAGCATTTGTCTGCGTAAATATTTACAACTTTACGTTTCTCAATTACACAAATCGTGTCATTTGTTTAGAGCATAAAAGCACAAATGACACTTTGTCATACACCGATAAAACTGTAATAAAAACTTCCGAACTTCTTTCGAAATTTAATAGCACGAGTTATAGGAAAACACATTTTCTGATTTTGCTTGAATAGATATAGAAACATTCGAATTAACGTGGACGGGAATGAATAAAGGTAGCAGATATTGATAAACTTATTACGGCATGAATAGTGTAATCATGGATTTTATTAACCTATTGGGCTATCGATGCCTTACAATTACAAATATGATTCGTGACCTTTGCCACTATCCATCCCTATTTGCAGATTTAATACCACAAATACTACATCAAGTAAATATTTCATTCGACATTGCTTAAGGAGAGGTGGACACTTGGAACTTAAAAGAGAAGACAATTAAAAAAAATCCCAATAAGAATACAGGACACATCTTAAGCCAACAGTGTGGTCTCTAAATTCAAAAAGAAAAAAATCCCTAATCAAATTCTTAGATTTCAAAAGTGCGTAAAAATTGCTCCTTTAAGCAAAGGTGAAAATTCGACAGTTCTCCCTGAAACTCCTATTTTCAACTTTAGAATGGTAAAAGAAAATTTAGTTGTGCAATGCGTTTTACCATTCTATCTAAACTTCTCGGGATTTTAACCATTTGAATTTTTTAAATCTTCATTTAATCTTCATTTAAAATAATTATTTATTTTAATCCTTATAATCTAATCGGAGCCGTTTCCAGTTGTCAATTACTTCTTAAATTGAGCCACCCCTATTTTTATGTTCTACTCTGCATCGATTAATGGAAAGAAACACTGTCAGTATTGTGTTTAGATTTCAAAATATTGGACAATTTCCGTGCCGTTTTCTATTATTTTAGAACGTGTTTTTAATAGCATCGTTTATTGAGAGATTAGATTGCAAAATTTGTTTTTATTTGTTATGCATTGGTTGTGGATAAAGTAGAATTTGTTACACAATTAAGAAATTCAAAAACAACTTCTAACTTCTCTGCCTATTTTGCTATCCTCTCTATTGTAAAATGACGGCACACATTATTTGAGGATGGCTTCAAACCGATTTTCTTTTGGATTGCTAATCACGATTATTATCACTATTTTTAAACGGCACATTTTGAGTAAATACTTATGCGTTAAATCAATTGGTAATTTACCATGCCCTGTTAATATAAAAATAATAGATCTGCTTTTGGATGGAAATAATTAGTAATTAAATGGATGATTAAAATTTTAGATGATTTTTCAGAATATCATCAATGGCATCCCTCCAATGAAAAATGTTGTACAGTTCAAGTAGTAAACCCTCATTTCTCAAACTGTTTAATGACCGATATGTAACTATTTTGGAATGAATACCATTAAAAATGGGGTGATAGCAATAGGCTACTGAAAAATCTGAGGAAGTTTGCAGATTATTTGTTATTTTTCGCAGTTTACTGCCACTTGCTTATAAAATTTACATGTACAATTATGTCGATTTAGTGTAAAATGAATTTTAATTTTAATGGTTGACATGGTGCCACTTCCAGTCTACTTAATTACACAGTAGATTTAATTTCAATAGCTTTCATAATATTTGCAAGTGTAAATGAATTAATTTTTACTCTATCCTATCTGTTTTACACGTTGGTGAACAATAAAATCCTATTCGCCGCTACTTATCTTAATTCTTAATTTCTAGAGCGCATAAAAAGTTTTCTTGTGAATTTAACAACAAAACTAATTATCAGCAGTTACGGCTTGGCCTCTCAAAAAGGAATTCCATGCTAATTGTTATTTATGTTCAAAAAATGTTTTGATGTGGTGAAATTAGAAAGATTTATCTACAACGGCCTTCCTACATAGTAATATCCTTCTCGACGCCAACTTTAATTCTTTCCTGGGAACTCTGGAACAAATCATTCATAGTGGGTACTTTTACATTTTATGTTCATCCGTGAACAGCAGTACAATGTTTGAACATATAAGGAATTAATGGTACCTACATGGAGTGAAAGCGTAGTCCTTGCGTAGGCAGCTCACTACAGGACATAGAAATAGGCAGAGGGGGATTCGGACACATGCACACAGTGGTTGTACAGAAGTAATAACCACCGCAAAGTAGCTATTTTATAAGTGTTTTCAGCCCTTTTAGCCCGATATTTTCGTGAACCGAGACAATAAATTTCCTAGCCGCGTCTGTCAGTGTCAACTTGTAATCATAGCGTATAGGGAAAGAAGTTAAGGGGAAAGCTGGCATTCAACCTTTACCTGCTCACCGTCTCGTACTTATTTAAGACTTCAAAGAACTGCAAAATAGAATGAATGGTGAATGAAAGTCCAAAATGACCTAGTAGCATGTCACAGTCATTATACACATCATTTTACAATACATTACACACATTAGATACACACATACACAACGTCGATTTGTTACTATTTGTACTCCTACGCATTCTCTTCTCCTCTCCGACATATCCGATACTATTTCAAACTACAAATATTATACGAGTGACTATATATATAGAAATGTTAATGTTACCATCTGCCAAGTATATTTCCTACATACTTACTCCTATTACCTTCTCACGAGTACACACCTATTATATATAGTAGACCCAGCATGAGAGTGTGACGCATTTTACAAACAAAGGGTTGGAATTGTTTTTGAATAGTGCACATGAAATATATTAGGAACTCATAGAAATATTACACCACTCTAATTGCAAACTGATGAAATAGAACTTTTGTGCTGTGCGATTTGCAATTAGTCAGAAACTTACTCAAGCTATTTCTAGAAATAATAGCCTACCTGAATTAGTAACTTAGATTTATACACACTAATAACTTTGGTAGCTAATTATCAGCGAAATATACAATATATTAAATGTAGATTTATTGACACGTACTTAATATATACTCTTGTGAAGTTGATTTGCATGCACATATTACCGTTTTCGCATTTTTTTAACTTTAAAAGCAGTTGTATCGATTAGTTATAATTGAAATTAGATTAAATGATAGGTTTCCTATGCAGGTAGCATTTATTTCTATACTGAATGAGTACCATTACTAGCTTAGCAAGGAATATTGAAAGTATTGCTCAGATGTTAAGTACAGGCGCTTGGTCCCTATGGGTGAATTAGATTATTGTAATTTGAATAGCCTGAGAGTTGCCCTATAGCCATTGCTTTCTCTTTTGCAGAAAACTGTGCATTACAGAAGCCCAGCTGTAAATAGGATACAATAAGTATGATGTAATACAAGTTGAAAAAATTGTGATAGACAGGCACACTTTGCAACTTGCAATTCAGATAGTCATACATGGAGACATTCACAACATCAAGAACACAACGTGACACTGCACATGGCATAACACACAATACAATAGCGAAAAGTAGCCACCCGCCCAACTAACTTGGCTGACAAAGTTGAGTATTTACAGTCGAATCATGTTCTAAATTGAAGAGTAAACTTTGAATTCATTTATAAACATATGCACACACATACATACACAACAAAGGCAAAAATACTTAACTATGTACATATATACAGTTATTTTCAATTAATATACCAAGGATTATATACAATGGGTATAGGAGTATCTAAATGCTAGTAAATCATATTATTCAAAGTATATACTTTACATAGCTGTAGGAAAACAGGTTTGTCGACCGTATCATGGTTTCATGGATAAGGATTCTTCATACACAAGTCACGAAAGGAAAATGCAATTTGCCAGGGAGGGAAAGAGAAAGTGAAGGGAAGTATGGACATCGATTAGACAACCCAAGATACATACAGTAGATATATGGAGAGCTAAAATTAAAAACTTTGAAATTGGAATTACCAAGTTATAAAGTAATTTATTCTTTATAGGAAAGGAACGGATATTAATGGTAGATATTAAAAATAAAATATTTTACATGTACAATATGCAAAAGTCAGTTAGCAATTAAAGTGAGTAATAAGAGTAATAAAGTAGGAAATAAGTTACTTAAATATAAATCGCAAAAAAAAATAGTGAAGAACCGCTGGGAAGATACTTGAACATTATCTCAAATGAAAATGGAAATAGTTATGGGACGGAAAGGTTGTCATTCGCAGCGGACAAAGTTTTAAAATGACTTTTGAGATAAGAAAATAAATTGAGGAAGTGGCATTATGTAGAATAAAGTGGGAGTGCGGTAGAGTGGGTCATGGAGGAGATTTAAAATTAGGTTAGCACATAATGTTTAGCAGTTGTACATATGGAGGATGTGCAAGGTGACTTACCCACACATGGATTGACCCAAAGTATTCTCTGCCACCCCAGGCAGTCAAACAGTTGAATATAGTCAGTTCCATTACAAGCGCACGAGGTTCTTAGCTTCGTACCTAAAATTCCTATTATGGCATTTCGACACTCGGACGCTGACCCTGCACATCTTTTTGACTCGCTGTCTACCGAACAGGCCTGCTCGTAGTATTCTAATCTAGGCCTGGAATTCACAACAAACCAACAAACACTCACTTTAATGCATCACATTAATTAGCATTCCTTATGCACATATCATGAGAATTTATAAGAGATCACAAATAATAGTTCCTCATTAGAGGACACATGGAAATTAATATTTTTTCATTAAAGAGAAACACATTAAACATGTTAAATCCATATCATCACTCAAATATTATTGAAAATTATGTTCATTCAATACAATTACATTCATAATAGTATCAAAAAATCATTAGCATTTATTTTAATATTCATAATTAGATGATTATTGTTAGAATTTAATAATAAAAAATATTAGGAAGATTATTCATGATAATTGGCGATCCCTGAAAAATCTCATAGAAAATAGCCCAAAGTTAGCATCTACCTTAAGAATTAGAAATATTTAGAATTGTGAAAGGAGAATGATATATTGACTGACCTGCAATCAGGTTGACCGCGACAATTATCCGCCAAGACGTTGCAAGAAGGAGGGTGGGAGCCCAAGTCTCCTCGTTGGGCACAAATAGGATGCAATTGCTCTTGAGCAATAAGACACTGGTCGAGTCTATTTTTTGTCTTGCTGTAATGCCAATCGTGGCGTAATCATAATGTCCCCCATTTAGTTTTAATTATCCCATTGAAAGTTATTGGCGGAAGCAGAAGCAATTCTGGAAGCGTATGTCAAAAAAATTGACAGACTACTCAAGCTTTTTTCTTTTGTACAGAAAGCAAGGGAAATAGCTGATAATATAAGCTTCTATGATCTTCAAACTCTGCTAATGAGTTTCTGTGTACACAAGTGGCTCAAGGTTGTTGGAGCTAGGCACAAAGTTTGACTATAAAGCACTTTATTACTGTTAGCAATACAAATATACATCCACAGAACACACACAACCAAGTTTTGTAAAGTATTGACAAAAGACAATAATATTATCTGTACATTCACATTTATTTCCTATGTATATGCTATAAAAAGGGCGAATTATGGCTCCCATTGAATGTCGCTAGCAATAAATTAAGCATTATGAAGCATAACGACTGAAAAAGCAATAAAATAATATCTTTGTCGAAGAGGTAGCTTTCTGCTCCACTAGCTAATAAGCAGGACTGGAAACAATAATGTCTCGTAGCATGTGGATTCAAATAACACCAGAAAGTAATACATACAGAGAGTACTCATAGTAAATCAGTTTAAGGTCGACGAGAGAAAGCAAGCTAAACAGAGAACGAACTTTAAATTATACTTACATTATCCTCAACCTGAAAGCATTATGTACAATAGCGTTACTACGGATGGAAAGAATTTATTGCTTTGGTTAACTTAAAGGACAACTGCATAAACATTATTGCAGTTTTATTTAAGCCTTCCAACCAAATGTACCTAGCACCTTGTGTGAAATAATTCCATGCATCTCTGTAACAATACAGCTATCAAAGTTTCACTCTATTTAATTGATACAATAGTCTTCAATAATATCTATTGTATCTACTGTAGACCGTGACCAAGCAATATGAGCTAAAATTCATTGACAAAATGTATCTGTCGCAATTACAATAATGATCGTCGGCATTTAGAGATATTATACACGCTCAGTTACCCGCAAATACTCCTTTAGTATAAAGAGAAAAATATTCTTATCACAAGTCCATTTTAAAATTCCAGTAGAGTAGCTCCTATTTCTGAGTCCTTCATGTAGAACAGAATTGAAGGGCTTCATAAATAAACAAGTTCTTGTTTCTGTTGTGAATGATAAAATGTGAGTTGATTCATCATTTTATATCTGTTTAGGAAGTTTACTATTACCTGTAACTACTTATGTAACATTTCTCTTGTGTACATTTCAGTTCAGTCTTTTGTTTGAGTGCTATCAGTAAAATCAATTTGAAATTGACACGTGGCATATTAGCACGGAAGTGATAAAATTATAAACAATTTTTGTCAAAAATTCCATTCAAATTATTAGGTTGTTTTAATACAATTACAAAAAAATGGGATAATCCTGGATTCAGAGGTACAGTGATATAAATGCGGATATGTAATTGTTTGCTTGTATCGGTATCCGACTTAATCCGACACATTTCCAATTGGAAAGGAAAAAAAGCAATAGATAGCTTTAAAATGTAGGTAAGTAATGTTGGAGTAACTAACAGTGCCGTTGAATTAGGATTATTTATATTTGGGAAACATGTCATATTACACAGAAAAACAGTAGGTATGTGTAACATATTTAAAGAGGAGAGTCTATGGATATGCAGATGCATAAGTTGTTATAAGAAAGTGTTAGAATCACACTGAATGCCGAGGAGGATGTAAAGAATAGAAAGTGTAGCAAAGGACGGGAGAGTTCTCAAAAATAAATATCAGAGGCAGCCGAGGAGAGTCCATGGTACATTCCTGACTATTGTATAGGTGTAGGTATATAAATAGGAGGCTATAAGGTTATTAGACAATAAGGCAACACAATAGCAATCGGAAATATAGAAAGAAGTAAGAGCTGCAATTGCAGCTTTCTCCTCCTCTTCTCCTGGCTTAACTTAAATTGGCCCTCATAGTAGCAAAATGTGTACATTCACCTAAATTATGGAGCATAGGTGAGCCCATTAAAGTTTATTTTGTTTTCTGCTAGCAGTCACTCGACTCTCGCCCACCAACCAGTCCAATACTTCTCTGTGTCTTTCCAACATGGAAATGTAGTGGCCCACTTAAACTCCGGCCGAGAGAAAGTGAGCTGGAGTCAAAGTAACACAGTCCAGCCAAAACATTATAGTTGTAGTTGCTCTGCTACCTTAGCTAATAGAATGTACTATGTGCGAAATAACAGTGCCAAGCATGTAACTGCAATTATGTATAAACTGTACATATGTCTCTACAGTCTATGCCCACTCTCCTACTACCATATATTAGCACTACTCTTATTCAAGTAGCTATAAAGCCTTAAACAAAAGTCTTATATAAGTTTAGAATGCGGAGAGGTGAAGGCGACTGTTGTCGACTAAGTACATAGCCAGAGATATCTGGGCTTTATACGGACGACAGGGATTTTAGAACACGTTACTGTGTACTTACTTACATTTAGAGTATGTTTCTATGCAGAGCTTTCTCTGCTATTGTTAGGAGTGGAGAGGGACTTGATTTGAAATGGGAGTTCACTACTCCATGTATTTATGTATGGCTGACTTTATAACACATTGCATTCCATAACACCTCTGAAATAAATACAAATATAAACAGAATCTTCGAATGGAGTGCAGCGCAGTAACAATAAGTATTATCATACATACATTACACTCACTCCACTATAAAATACATTCTTCTCCACTGGAATCTACGCCTCCCTAAATATCTATGCATACAGATTATTATTATCGTAGTGCAATATTGTGTTCTGAATATAATGACCGAATTTAAACCTTCCTGGCTATCACATATCCCATACAAAGCCACCTTCAACAACATTTACTTACTTTATTCTTGTTAGTATTAAAATTTGTGGAAAGGAAAGTGGAGAAAACACATTTATTCTCTTTCCACTCTCATATGCCAACACTAGTGAAAGTTTTAGGCCGTTTCTTCTGCGGCCTAACATTGACTTTACCCGACATACCTACCACAACTCACGCCTAAATGTTGCCATTAGATAAAGAAATGGAGAAAGGATCAGGTTACACTATATACACTCGCAACATACCTTTAATTTCAGCTTTGTTGTTTTTTCGCGGAGATCATTACTATAGCCTCATCTTATAGCACTTCAATATATAATGGAATGTCCAGCATTATAAAAAATAATTACAGAGAAAATCATACATGTTTAAACAAATGTGAATTGAGGGGAATTAAGACAAGAAAGTGAACATTTATGAATGATATCTGCTTCGATATGCGAAAAACTTGGACTTTTGTTTTATCACTTTATCATTGTAACATTGATGAATTAAATACATCTTAGTTCGTTTGGAATTAAATAATGAAATTAAATGCAAATATTTAAAAGTACAATTAGTAAATTAATTTTTGGTAGGTACTATTAAATATCCAGGAAAAAACGGAACAGAAAAATCATACAGATGAATTATCTTACAAATAACTACACTTTTATAATTTCCAATAGAATATAATAATTTCCAATAGAATATAAATAATTTCCAACTGAATATAAATAATTTCCAACTGAATATAATAAATTGCAGCTGAATATA
>JAAAYG020000010.1:41307-97533 GCA_009936455.2 Tomocerus minor
AATAATTCCAGCTGAATATAATTTTCCAGCTGAATATAAATAATTCCAGCTGAATATAATTTTCCAGCTGAATATAAATAATTCCAGCTGAATATAATTTTCCAGCTGAATATAATTTTCCAGCTGAATATAAAAAATTCCAGCTAAATATAATTTTCCAGCTGAATATAAATAATTTCCAGCTGAATTTAAAAATTTTCCAGCTGAATATAAATAATTTTTAAATGAATAGAAATAACAACGAGGGTATCTTTAATGCCTGAAATATTTTTCCTAAATTTAAGTGTTAATCAAAAGTAATAATTCGGAAACGAACTCAAATCAAATTAAATATTTGATATGGTCAAGAAACTGTCCATCCCAATACGTAACCTACATCCAAAGTAAATAATGTAAGGGCTTGGAAAAAGTATGGTTCCTCAAGTTAATATTTTTGTTTCAGCCTTGGAAAACAGATGATATCAATTGTAAAGAGCTAATGGTAGTAATGCCCATGGTACAGGGAAAGCACACATGAACGTAGATAACAGAATAAAATATTAACGCTCTCAAAAATACATTTTGTAACCGATACACCGAGGGGCATTTTTAAGATTAAAAGTAGTATAGCCATTTAGGAAGGCATAGGACTTAGAACATGATCCGCCTCTAATGAATATCTTAGTAGATAGATTAAGAGGTGACTGGTAAGAGCACAAATTATTTGTTAGCAAGTACTTTCACCCAGTTTCCTCTTATCCATAATTGCTTTATTGCCTAAATGAATAAGTAGCTTGTCAGACCAAGGAGGATGGCAGAGCCCAGTAAAAATGCATTGACTGTGGCCATCTATTTAATATTTCACTCCTCTCTAAGCTAGAATTAGGCGGAATTCAATTGAAATCAATATCCCTTACTTCACATTCCCTATTTACGGTTTTAGTAGAGAATACGGCCCCATTGCCTTCCCGTATTTCTCATAGTAGCCTTCATTCTTCGTATAAATACATATCTACTATATTTTAATATATCTATTTATATAAATAGCGATTTAATATTTATAACAGAACCTACTGTATTTACTTCAAGTTTCATACATAAAGTTATTTGTGATGTCTATATAGGCGGTTTTCTATCAGCTACTGTACAGACTTAGGTATTATCAAAGAAAAATAATTAGTTTGGAAGGAAATTTTAAATCTACGCCCATAAAAATAAAATTTTAAAATAGAATGGGAAGAAGCGTAGAAGTTTGTGTAGGGGGAAAATGATTCTTGGAAAAAAATGGGTCTAAAGAAAAAGTATTATTTTGTATTGCCTGGGAGAAAACTGTCAGAGAAATGTCGTTTACATAGGAAGGGAGCTAAGCTGACCTAAATAGAGATAGGGATTGAATAGTACTCATGTCGCTATAATAAAGTAATTTTTAATGCAAGTAACAGGAGAATAGGAAAGTTCCAACTTTAAGTAGCCTCTCTAGGTTTGCTTACCTTACAATATATATGTAAGACTATTGCGTTTTCTAGTGCATTAACATTTAACATCTCATTATAGGCGCCTGCTTCATATGCGTCTCTACCTCCTTTCTCTCTGGCTGCATTTGCAGAGGAAAGTAGTTATTCTATGCACTTACAAGTAGCAGTCGTTAGTTTAGACGTTCTAGTCGGCTTTTGAGTAAAATGCAGTTGATTTGACTGCGTTAGCTCCGTTGAATTCAGCTCTGTAGCTAATACTTCAACTTTACTCTTTGGCATTGGCAATTCCCTTCGGTTCAAATGCCTAATGCACGTAAACTATTTAAATATCTGACGTTACTCCCGCCAGAAACGTTTTTGTGTAGCGTTACTCGCATTTCTAATGTAGCCTACTTATTAGTGGAGAGTAGTGGTGCATCCGACATACATTATCATTGAATTGCATTCGTTGTACATTCCTTTTCATGAAATAAATGAATGTCTTTAAGATTCCTGCCAAAAAGGCAGTGGAGCTGGAAGGAAAGCCATAGGCATTCCCTGTTACTGCATTAAAAGCTACAGAGCCTAATAAGATTGTCACTGACATCACTAAATAAGCACATACCACCTAGGTAGTTTGGCACAGTGAGAAAGAGAGAGGAAGGCTCTACTTGGTCGCAGAGACTCTATCTATCTACCTGTCCATGGCTCAGTCACAAATACGACGTATATACATAAATATATATTGATATATAAATATCAACGTGAAATTGGAGCTATACAGTGAAAATATTATGAGGAGGGATTCACATTATTCTATAGCGTAAAGTAGAATGACAGGGCTAAGTAATATCAGAAGTCTTGTCGTTGGCAGTGTACCTGGAAGGAGAATTTAGGAGAGAGTTTAGAGATATGCTAGTTAGTACACGACCATCATAAAATGTAATATATTGCTCAATCAATTTATGGTTCGTAAAATAAGTAGATTGAACACTTTGAGCTGACATGACGCGGAATACTACTTATGCATACTTATTTATAAGTAGTCTAACTACATAATATTCTACAAAATCCACCAATACTACTACCATATGTATATATAACTCTTAACTGTGACTGTCTATATTAACTTATCTTAGTAGAACGCCCTACATGTCCTACATATACACAATTCTGTTGCAAATATTCGAAAAATTTCTCTGCCAGAGAGTACATGACATAAGAGTAGAAAACTGGAGCCAACTTAGCCATGTCGACCTACCTATGTCTGTACACATTCAGATAGCTCTTAGATTTCCGTTAGTTTCCTTCTTATACTCATATAAATATTTTAAGCTATAACGGAGACTACGTTACTCTTAGACATACGAAAAAATCCCGTCGTTTCTTTTCCTTTGCCTTTTACTCCAGTTGAGTTTTTGCTTTCTGACATAACTCACCTAAGAAGTCTGAATACCTACAAGGCTTTATTTAGGTGAGAGCTAGCCAGGTAAACGCAGTCAGTAAGTTTCCGAGGGAAAGACTGCGGAAGCAGTCTCTCTGCCCGAGTAAGACGATACAAGAGAAACAGAGAAAGGTGGTTTCTTTAGTTAGTTCAGTTCAGGTTCAGACAAACCAAGTCACCTCAGCTGCATGCATGAAAGCAATACTGTAGTAATGCATAATGGTGAAAGCATACAGTGAACTGTAGTGTAGCCATTCAGCCAGGTAGCTTAACTCTGCAAGATAGCCTCGCCACACCACACTACACCAGGTAGGAATTATTGATTTCTACAAACTGGCTCAAGTTTGACTTCAAATGGCGTACTCTCCACTTACGCTCTTCATTCCAACTCCCTTCCTCATACTTTTTTCTAGACTTGAACTATTTTACTAAACGAATATTTGCTCACTGTTTACATAGTCAATGGAGACACAGCGCAGTAAAGCCTAATTAAAAACTGCGATAAACAGGAAAACTATAAATGTAAGCAGAGTGTCGTAAATACACATTGCCGACGCCACAATATTTACTACCCAAAGGTGTTTTTATACTGTTTCAACTCTTTACCTTTGTCAAAGCTTAATTCTGGCCTAATTGTTTTTTTTTCAACCATTCTTTGTTGTGGTGCTGTAGCATTGGAATGCAATTTATTAATGAAATGTTCCATCATAATTGAACATCACGCCAAACCTTACAGCTATTTTTCAAACATTTCTAACCCAATGACGTTGTACCACTCAAAAATTCTATACACACGATGTAACTCATTTTAACTGTCACTTACAATTTGAAAATATAATGGAATTTTGCATCTGTAATAAATGCCATGCCATTACATGTCTCTTTGCACGATGTGTGTTAGCATCAACGATGAATACACATTCCATTTCCACACCTTTCTTTCCTTGGATTCTCGGAGCTGTTTGGTAATTGAAAAAATTATTCTGTATTGTATCCCGTTGACATATACATACACAAGAAAATGCATGTACTAAACATTTTAGTGCCTATTATATCATACAGCAATGTGTATTCAATTACGAGAAACAAATCGTAATACGATATGCATAAAGGCTCCTAAATGTTTTTGCTCGTTATGAATTTCCAAGTAAAAAACAACTGCCAAGTTTTATTCACTACGCTATATACGCGTTTAATAATGTAAGCTTAAGCTAGACGTTCATTTTTTTGCTAAACGGTAATAGACACCATTAAATAATAAGTGATACAATTTCCTAGTTGGTCATTGAATCTACTAGGATTTAATCTCCTTGGTTAGCTATTGGGAAAGTGGAAGATTTCTGCGATAATAGTGACCTTTAGTGTCTAGCCAGTATCAAATGTCACTAGTACTACGTAAACGTAGTTCAGCTCGGGATATTTCGGAGAGCGGGACGTGTGGAGATATAAATGAATGTAAATGAATTCGAATGATACGAGATAAAAGATGAGAAGGACGTCGGGACAGGAAAGGCAAAGCATTGTAAAGTTGAAAACTCGGGGAAAGTTGGGGATGTGAAGGAGGTAAGCCGAGTTAGGATCTTAGGCCGGCATTTAAGTTAAATTTGGTGGGCCGTGCTTAGAGTGAACAGAGGAGGCTGCTGAGGAGAGTGATCTGAAAAGAGTTGAGTGGCGGTGGCTGGCTGTCTGCAGCCAGTTGATTTGAGGGAAAGGAGTGAAAATATTTGGGAAGGGAGAAGAGGATCAGAGTAGGCTGCCTGGCCGAGGCTCCTCAAAACTGAAACGGGTCACAAAGAAAATAGGAAGTTTTCGCGGTTCTCCACACGGGACGGTCAAACGGCCCTCGCTCCTCCTGATAACAGAATTGTAAGTGAGGTTAAAGAGAAAACAGGGAAAGTCTGTATTTGTATGCCGAGATGACTGGGCTGCGTCAACCGAGCCGGCGAAAGAAGGCTTAGGGAAAATGCGGAGAAAGTATCCGACTCTCTTTGCCCTTCCAGGACAGGAAAGGAAAGTTTCTTTCAAATTCGTTTTGTGGCAGGCTCAACTTAATCTTGAGAAGTAAAAGGCATTCGAAAGTGACGAAGTTGGCTCAAGCCCTAAATTTACGACGCCTACTCTGCTCTGCATGAAAAAAGAGTTTTGTACTACACACACTTGCAGCACTACACTACACGGCCCTACAACTCTCACCTACTCAGCCTCCTCAGCTGCCGAGCGAGGCCTATAAGGGCACCCTACGCACCTAGCCACGTAATGGCCCGCTACACACTCCTACAGCCACCTACATAAATGCATCCTTAGCTATAATGGCTATAAGCCGCTGAGCAATAGAAACACTTTTCTACTCTCTGATCTCACTGAACCTTTTCGATATCCTTTCGAATACATTTAAATGACAGTTTCTCATGTAAACAGCACTCAAAGAAAAAAAGTACACCACCAACATAGAAAATTGCCACCATTGCCACTATAAATGTCTACCTATCACTTTTCCCGCCTAATGTCCCATGTATTTCACAAATAAACCATAGCTACTGTCTATCCTTCTGACTTTTCCCACTACTTCTCCCTAATACATTTTTTCATGTCCTGCACAGTTAATGCATTAAGGGTAATGAGGAAATGGACTGCTATTTCCGATATTTCTACAGCACGGACACGTTAGGAAATAGTTCAACCTTCAATTTAATGTACTTTCTCTTAATCTATATAAATGTTAATTTTGGACTTCTTTTCATTTATTTATTTTTAGAGACTCAACAGCTAGAAATGAAATGTCCTTCCAATTGAAGCCACTTTGCGGAAGCATAAATATTTAATATATGTGATGCGTACTTTCATACCTTATACAGATACAGTGAGAGCTTTCATTGATTTTTTTGTATCAGTTAACTAGGCGCTTTCCAAACAATGCCTTCTATAGATGTGATTAACATCTATATTAAGAATTTGAATGGGACATGGATATCTATGCATCAAAATCATGAAAATGGGTAAAATGAAGTGTTTAACATCCTGTATAAGTAATTCTCAGAATTGAGTATTATGAGCTGTAGTAGTTAATGGACAGGTTTGTAAATCCATGCGTACAAGTACAAATAGAATGCATATTGCACGTTTACAGGTTAATAGAGAGTTTGTTAGTGGGAAGTGAGGTAATATTATAAGACGGAGGGGCTTAGAAAGGCAATTCCATTGTATTGCATTAGGTAGCGTTTGATATTGAGATTATTGGCTGAGACATTCATATGTGAATTGGCAGTAACAATAATAGAGAGTCCCTATTATTATTGCTACACAGAGAGTGGGATTGTAAATTGTGAGGGAAGTGGCAAAGTGTAGGACTATAGGGCAGTAGTATCGGCTGTAAAGGAGGAATGACAGGGCCGGGCAGGGCTGGATATTATTATGGAGAGATGAAGGAGGATTGGATATAGTTGAGTGGAGTGGTCGTGCTATGGCATTGAGCAGGGCTTGGCAGCTCTGTCTCCGTTTCCAGGAAGCTAAATAACATCTCGGCTGTTTTCTTTGGGCTCTCGTCAAGTATCTTTTTGGTGAAGAGGAGCTCTAAATGTCCATGTGAAAAGAAGAAGGGCTCTCCATTGCATTGCTATGGGTGCCTGGAGAGCTATTACAGCTGGGCCCCTGTCAATGTCCCACTCAACTCGACTTCACTCTCCCCTCCTCCTGCCCTCCACACAATCCTCTTTCACAACTTTTCAAAAGACTTTTACTAGTAGCCTCTCCATTATATTCCTCCACCCGTTCAGAATAAGACATCAACACAAAACTTCGATACAGAGCAGACAAAGCCAGCCTTAATGCACATCCCCAGCATTTCTCCGCCTAGACACGAAACTCTGCACCTACCTATCTACACAGAGCTAATATCCTCTTGTTTACTAATATAGGGAGCACATATGGACAGAGCCACGGAGTCCCTAATATCACTTCTGCCTCTCAGCTCCTCTAATACATCGCTAAATAGAAAAAGGGCAGTGAGCGGAGAAAGAGACAAAAATGTCCAGGAGCAGCGCCTACTAACTCACTCAATCCTCTTCCTCCCGTCCTTCGTCTTCTCTCGCCCATCACAACAACGCTACTGTACGACATATCTCCTGCCTCTAGAAAGAGAGAGCGAGAGAGAAGGAGTACCCTGTATAGTATACCTAGGTACCTATCTATTTATGTTCAGACTAAATGGACACATGCAAGTTCTTCCTCCCACGGACCGACTCTAGCTTCCCATCTCATCTCATCCTAGTCACTCCATTATTGCTCGCATCCGATCAGGAATTCTTTAGCGACCTCCTTGATATCTCAAGTGTCCTCCACTCTCACAATATTCTCACTGTCATGTCTTTCCTTGCATATGTATTTTCCTTTACCTACTGATTTATCAACCTAAATTGTACAAGCTGTGCACACACTTTTCAGTCCCTGGAGTAGTAGAATTACAATATTATAATCATGCCCAGTTAATTAATATTTTTAAAGGACTACAAAGTGACTATAGGACTTTCTGATACAATGGGTTAACAATGCATCCACGTTTTAAGCAAGGTAGCGCCATTTTTAAGTAGGTACTACTCATCTAAACAGGTGTCTCTATACACTGCATTAATTTTTACTTCTGTGTACAAGTATCGGTGGTATGGTGGTAGCAATAAACTGCCAGAGAGAAGATGCATAAATGAATGGAAATTTGGGTTTACATCAAAGAAATTAAATACAATGGAATAAAATCACTAACTCTCTAAATTTTGTTTTCTATGAAAGAGTAAAGACTTAAGGAGTCTTTAAAGGCAGCTCAATTACCTGCAAGAAATTGGATAAGGTTATTGTTTAAAAGACCACTTCCAATCAAGCGGTCAAATTACTAAATACAGATTCCCACGAACAGAAATAATGGAAATTAAGTTTCCAGAAATGCAACTGAATCAATTTCAACAGAGGTTTTGTTTTTCATTTGTTCTGGCGTTGCTTCTACTTTAGCTTAATCATAGCTTATTTCCTTGCGCAGCATCTGCAGAGATAAAATTGCAAAATCTTCCTTTCTCTACTCCACAGAAACGTTCACCTATTATCACAGGCATTTTCAACAGAACTTTTATAAATCCGAATGTGAATATTGTGCGACTATAGTTGTAGTGAATCCTGCAACATCCTATGTAGAATTTGCATCTGAATTACTGGATCTGATATTTTCTCATAATACTTTCCATATCATACAAATTATTCCAAATTTTTTTAGGAAATGTTTCCTTTGCATTCAGTCAGGTGTATTTTTAGATCTACGTATCTGTATTTTGATAATTCGTATGCACAAAACAACAGGAGGAAGTTCTACTCAAAAGCACATCATTTCTATTTATAGAAAAAAGACGTAAAAACTAATATTTGTTGACTGCTTTTTATATCATAGGAAACATAATTTGTGAACGTGTTAATAACTAAGAACCTACACAAGGTAAAATCAAATCTGGTTTTAATAACTAAGAACCTACACAAGGTAAAATCAAATCTGAAGGCTGCTAAAAATAGAATAAAAAAATATATTGAGGTAGGAAGAAAAACTAAGCAATCGACTATGACAACCCAACAGCGATTGTTTAATAATACTATGACTGCTGAAGTTTGTCTTTGTGATATCATTATACTGTTGTCGGATAAGTATATAGCTACGTAATTTAACATCCTTACTATCTATCTTTCTATCTGAAAAGTTCTGAGTATTATAAGCTCTCAGATAAGTGAAAAGCACTTCTAATATCATCGTCTGAGTAAATTACAGTTTCTCGTTGCTTTATTGTTACATTGGAATACAAGAGGAGTAAAAATAAGCATCTTCTAAGTATCGATCAGGGATTAATGCAGGTGTTGTCCCCATTATGCTGCTATTGAAATATTAAGTCTTCTATAGATAGTATGACGCTATATGACGATAAGGTTCATAACAGAAGAATCCTATGCATAATGTACGCGTAGCTACTTGCTATGCATGTGCGTACTTACACCATTGATGCAAACATCTCGTGTAGACTAAAGGGAACATCTCTCGGAAGTGGACTTTCTCTTTCGAAGGAGAAATCGAGAATTTATGGGGGGTTGTTGGGCAGAGAGACAGACGGTCCTTTCACTGTTCGACTTGTGAGGAGTTCTTTGCTCAGTGAGTTCTGGAGGCAACGAGCTCATCGATCCACAATCAAATGCCATCTCTCACATATTTCGAATTTCAGGCCCGATAAACACAGTGTGTGAACAGAAAGGACGGCAGGACAGCCGTCGCCTCGTCCAGTCCACGCTCATCCAGTCAAAGCTACTTTTACATACACAGATAGCGATGAAGAGTAACTTTACTTAGCAAATAGCTCTGCTCACTCACTGACTAGCTTCCTGCACAGAATAGTTCATCGCATAGTTCATTGTGGAATGAGAGCATTCAGGTGGGGAGTTTGCCGGGCGTAATGGGAAGATATATTGCATCTAATGTAGTCGGAGTCTATTAGTTGGGGTCAGGCACAACTATCTTCGGATAGAAGGCCATCGGTCAGTTCTTCTCGTCTGTCCTGTTCCACTAGCTCCGCACTAGTCACCATAGCGTCACATCCGCGCCACATGGCCCAACTCATTTCGCAACATAAATCACACCGCTCTATCTATCTCACTTAACTCCTAAACAGCGACTACAATGGACATCTACAGCCAAACAGGGCTGCAACCTAACCCTATCTCTTCTGTCAACGCTATCCTACGCTGGCCAGGCCACCAATCACATCTCTTAACTTACATACCAGAATTACAGACACAGATATACAGTCACCTTATATGTTTAGCTAAATTTGGAGCTGCAAAGGAATTCCTGGGTGTACTACGTACGCAACTTCATAAATAAATGAATTCCATTTAACGTTTCTAAAATTTAACACTCTGAGATGACCATGATATATGCTACGCAGTTTACACTTAATTTATACCAAGTATTTATAACACGCGTAGTAAGTATATCAAGTACCAATAGTAGTGGTAAGAATATATTTAAGATGTCCTTAAAAATGTATATGTAAAAGCGTATAAAAACTGTTTTTGGTATTGCTAGACCATCTTAATATTTATAGTAAGTTTGTTTTTGGGTTTTCTAGGTTTATTTGTTTACCTTAGCCTTTTAGTTTCTAATTGTTGTATTTACTTAATAGTATATGAGTTAAAAATAGAGTTAACATTTTCTAATAGTTAGAGTGTAGACGACGTATCGCCATAGCACAGTGGTTAATAGGCAGTAGAGTGAAGTAAATCTAAGTCTAATAAATTTCCAATAGAATGTTATCTGTGAGGTAAGAAATTCACGTATTTAGTATTCCACGACGAGGAGTAACTCACGGATTACAGGAAATAGCCGGAAGTTCATGCGGTGCTTTAGCTCGAACATAACATGCAGGCGTAGTTTATAGAGAGAAGAGAAAGGAGTGGATGTAAGTAGTTCAGGTTTCCCTTTACTGCTGCAGCTAATGTCTGTCTGAGTTCTGTTTGCCCGTAAATACCTGGGTGCTTAGAGATTAAACTTCATTAAGCCTAATTACAAATGTTTACTAGCCAAGAGAAGCTTATAGGGCAAGGGATATTGTGGAAATAGGGCAGTTGCATTCAAGCCTAGAATTATTGTGAGTTATTTAGTAGGTTATCCCTTTATATGGTAGCACAGACGACTTATACAGAGTAGATCATAATTTATGTAAGCACGTAGTTGGCAATAGTCAAAAGCGTCATATTTATTTAGCAATATAGTTATTAGAGTTGCAAAGTATTAAAGTTGGATGGGTAAATGGAGCTAATTATAGCAAAGTCGCAAAAAGCTTTGAGATATTGCAAGCATTATGTACATATATCTCCACTAGGCATCAAACTGTTTGGGCAAGAGCATTAATTAAGTGCGTATATGCAATTTGCGACTAGCGCTGGCGATTTGCAATGGAGCAGAAGGTGAAAAGAAGGTGGTAGAACCTGCAAAGACAAAAGGCCACTTCCATAGCCCATTTCTTCTCGACTTGTCTGTAGAAAGATTGTAGAGCAAGCATGCATGTGTCTTGACGACACCGCGTAATGTCACACCAATGAAGAACTGGATCTAGCAACTGAGCACAGACTTGCGTTCGTCGACAATTCTGCAGCACAGTGTAGCAAGTCGTTATGAGGGCCACTCGGTTCGGCTGATATCTGTCTGAGCTACTTGCCCCTGCAAAGTGACAATTCCCTTTAGCTCTTTTTCTGCCCTCGCACACCCTCCCCAAAAAAATTCCACAAACACCACCGAGTCATTTGTCATCTTTTCACTTGGCCCATCCAAGCCTTTTACATTTAGTACACTTTGTTACCAGTGCCATTCCCAATTGCCCCTCACTCTATCGCCCTAACCACATTGCCCGACAACTACCCTAGAAATAACATTTTTCCAAACTAATTTATGTACAGCAACATAAAAATTCGTTTAGTAACTTTTCTATGCAACTATGAATGCGAGCTAATATCTTTCTACGTAATATCTGCCTATCTTTGCATAGGAATTTATGAGCTGCGTTCAGAAATGATTCTCCAAAGAGAAGCAATTCAATTCTCCACGCACTTATTGAAGGGAAGTGTTCCTATCTAGCATTCCCTTCCGTTTTACATGCCGATTCTCACTTTACTAGAACAGATGACTTTCCATCTGTCTCTTTTCTCCATTGCATCCCTCCTTCAGCTCTTCTGCATCTTATCTCAACTTTCCGCTTGAAACAATAATTAGTGAGGCGCCTAAATAAATCCGAGAGAAAAGAGTTGATATAAACACACGCACGCACGGTGCACAGAGAGAAGATAATAAAATAATGCGTAGTCTGCATGTAATGCGTGTGCGACCTAGAGAGAAAGAGAAGTTGAAGTTTATGGTGTCTGTCTGTACATACTAAGGCTCTTCTTCCTGGATGAGTAACATGTCTGTCATCCGCATTCCTCTCAGGAATTATGCGTAGTCTACGTATCATAGGATGGGATTCCAGTAAAACGCTAACAAGTCAAGTGGAGTATCTTTGGAAAGCTCTTAAGAGGCTCTTGGCTGTTGAAGAGCTCTAGTCTGCCATCCCATGTATTATAATATATTGCCCTTGCATCGCCTTCCTCAAACGCACGAGTTTCTCGAAAGAAAGAGACGCACGACGCATCGTATAATTGTTATAGCCTCACTAACCTTATCTACGACTTTTACACACTTTCATCCCTGGAAATTATTCGGCAGATAGATATTAAATAAAGGGGGGACTTTGTTAATAATATAGGAATGTAAGTACTTGCAAGAAAGGAGTCCCCCATCATTTTAGACAAAGTACACAGAGCAAAGAATGCTCTTCTGCTAGAATTATTAAAGAACCCTGCTTTCTCTACAGAATTAATTTATTTGCATGGACTATACCTAAACAATACTTACTTAAGTCTACGTACTCACTAAGAGACAGATACTTTCTTTTTCTTTGATATTCATCACATTACTAGTTACTAGGCTCATTTCGACTACAAAATAAAGTTACATGCACGTACGGATCTAAGTTGCGTATTAGAAGAATGCACTCAGTGCTCTTCGACACGAAAGCAATTGTGTGTACCTACATTAAATATCTTGTGTCTCTACCTAAATATAGTCCAGTCCACATGGTTTACCTTACGACTTCCAGAGACACATATCATTGAAAAATAGAGTCCTTGTAATTTATTGATAGGAGTTGACTCCGTTGTTGTCTGCTATCGTTTCATTATAGTGGCATGTTATTCCACATTAGTCACGAATTTCCCTCTGCATTAATAAAGAGCTAGCTAGCAGGCGGAGTGCATCAATAACGATATCTGTCAATGTCATTTGTCTTCAGTTGCACTTCATCGATTGCTTCTGTCATTTCCTAACACAGTGCCCTTAGCATACATGTAAATAGTCACTCACTGTTCCATCTATATAATGAGCTAGGCCCGCCTTTCTTTCTCTCATAATAAATCCCTAATGAGTCCTTGGATTTTATCTAGACAATTATTGTGCAATTCGGGTATTCAACTTTTTTCATTAATTAAAGCATTACAATTTTACGAACTGAGTCATAGACCTATTTACTTGCGTGATACTCTAACAATAGCAATAGGACGTGAATGTGCACTACTAGCTATGCAGTGGGCAATCTGGGCAATGTGGTCAACTATAACGCCGTATTTTTTTTTATTAAGATCGTGTAATAAATAATAACTTCTATTATACAGATACATAAATACGATTATAGGTTAAGTAGACGGAAAGTAACGTGGACACTCTATGTTAAATACACATCAATTCATTAAATTCAACTGTCAAATTGGTGCAGTGTCCGCTATATACTTTTGGCCAAACCATGTAGAATGAATTGATCTATTTTAATTTTACACTAGTTGTTGATGCTGTCAATGAACACTGGTAACAAAGTTTTGACGCAAAGGATATTCCCCACTGTGTAAAGCTAAAGGTGTGAGGGAAGAAAAAAGAATTACCAATGTATTTAATGCTGGATATGGTGGCGATGGCAGTGTTGCGGTGGTTTGGGGGCTGTTGAACGGGGGGCTGTGGCTGCCGAGGCTGGTGCCGATTGTTGTAGAGATCATCATTTCGAATGGTGGTTGACTTGGGGACGGGGGTGTGGCTGGGGACGAAGGAGTGTGGCTTGTTGACGTCCCCGTGTCCGCCGCCAAGGAGCGGGGTTTCGAGTTGGGACTCGATCTCGTGGTCAGGTGCATGCGAGGAGATGACTTGAACTGTAATTGAGCCAGAGTGGGACGTAGAAAAGGATCCTGGTGAGGGATAGCCATGATAAGAGATTGGTGTCGACAACGACTGCTCATCTACCGAAAGATGGCTATCGGTGCGAGCGGCGGGGACAATTACGTTATAGTGTGGTGAGTACTCGGGGTTGAATGCGTGCTGGTGCGTTGGCGGTGCTGGACTTTTGTTAATGTACTGGAAAAACGGGAAGTGCTTGGTGCCAGGTCTGGGAGGAAAGAGAGATGCGGGCGAAAACGAAAAGTGTGCTGACAAGCCCAGTTGTCGGTGCCGATCTAAGGAATACAGTGCTGAGCTGGTGCCAGTGAAATCAAGTGCGGTCGGACCAACGGCTGTGAGTGAGTCAAGTACAAGCAGCAATCACAAAACATTTTCCCGCTCTCGCAATTCAACAAAATACAGACGCTCACATCACAATGACTAATAGATACGATTGACGTGTGTGGTGTGAGCATTGCAGAAGAAGAGCGAGTACGATACGTGAGTGAGTGACAGTCGACTACCGTCGACATTAAATTCAGTCTCGTGTACATAAATCAATAATTAATAATAAGCAAGTGCTCGGATCTCAAATTTCTTTCATGGCTACTCCTACTCTTTACATCATAATCCACTAATGAGTAGTCATATACTTAATTATCATAACGTGTGCTCTAGAGATTAGTAAGTACAACTAAAGTCTCAAGTTACGTGATCATTGCAGTTCAGTCTAGAGTAGCTCCATCTAGTCACACACTCATTCACAATCCACTAACACCCATTCAACTTGCATCTCACACGTTGACTCTATTTCTCTATTATGCTCAAAAAGACGTAAATAATTATGAAACGAACGAGAACAGTTCAGTCAGACTAAGTCATTACTCTAAATCTAATAATCAGGTACGCTCTAGGATCTAGAACACAGTTAATAAGATATCCCATGCCGCAGCATATCAATCTATATAGAGGTTACTACTTACTGGTTATTATGTACACATACTGGTCAGTGTCAGTGCTATCCCTTACACAGGACTTTCGCTTACATTATCCCTTATGTTACAGTATAGCAAGAAAAATTAGACTTTTTCAATTAGGTTTTGATTAGGAATAGGGAACCAAGTTAATTCATTAGTAACTAGCTACTTTTACTTTCACTACGATAAAAATAAATATGCTCCTCTACCGCTAACTCAGTCTAATGAATTATTTCTAGTTTCACTTGGCAGTCTATATCACTGATTACTGACTGATTTGAGAATCCTACGTTGCATTTCACTACAGCTATCATAATATCATAATTAATTACGTTATAATCACATACAGAAGTACCTAGACGTTGAAATCTAGAGATACATGTCACTATCAATATTGATTCTGCTTCCACTTAAATAATTCTGTTTAGAGAAGATATTTTAAATCCATAATTGAGATGACTGATAATTGTAGCGATAATTTAATAAAAAATGCATGCCTTTTTTAGTGTTTTGCTACATAACTACGCTATTTAGTTTATTAAGTACGGCAATCATTTAAGTACGCTAAGTAGTATGAGTTTATAGTAGATATTTGAATATTTCATGCTGAGTTGCTAATTACACCTTAGAAAGAGTCTACAATATTTTTGAGGCTATCAGCTTAACCAAAATG
Source organism: Tomocerus minor (assembly GCA_009936455.2). Classification (NCBI taxonomy): domain Eukaryota; kingdom Metazoa; phylum Arthropoda; class Collembola; order Entomobryomorpha; family Tomoceridae; genus Tomocerus; species Tomocerus minor. The sequence continues at coordinate 56,642 of JAAAYG020000010.1, forward strand.
TAATGTCAGTGCTTTTAATGAAAGTAGGATTAATTAAAGTTGATCCACACGTTATACAAGAGCTTGCTATATTTCAACTTGTTAAAAAGCACACACACTCACGTCCATTCTCTTAAAGTGTAAGAGTAAGTAAGTATAGAGTTAGTAGGTGGCCACCTACTTGATATTACGAAAAATGATGTGACGAATTAAATGAATGACGCTAAAAGTTGCATGTGGCAATTCAGAGTCTATCAGTCAATCAATAGCTAAATCGAGCAAAGTTTCAAACAATGCAAATCGCTATCTAATGTCATGTCACGAACGAGTTATCAAATAGTTAGTTAAATAGAGAAGAAATGATTTTGTATGCTAGGAACTAAATTGACTACTGATTGAGAAGATTAGAAACCAATGAATAATCTAATTAAAATTAGTAATTACTTAGAAATTGTGGTGGTAGATATTTTGGTTGCAATATAAATAATGATCATTGCAAAGTAACATTCAACAAAAACTTGTTTATTCCACTTACCCACACAAGTATTGTAGTTGACCTCTTGGAAGATTCGGTCACATTTAGAGTTACCATTGGGGCATATGCAGCCAAACATTGGCGACAATCTCAATTTGATCCACGCGTTGTGGCAAAGCTCCCTGTGATTCAAATAAGTTTAAAAATGTTAATTGTTTTCAAATTCTTTCTCCTTCACACTATCCTTAACTCACCTAGAGCTACGTACGATAAGTGCTTATAAAAATACAATATCCATGCAGTGTCGACAATATAACATTAAAAGGCATGAATTTAGCATGAATTAACACAAGAAATTAATATCCAATTTGGCTGCGAGCATTTTAGCATCATCAAAATATTTCACTAATTACACATTATTATTATTTCAATCAAGGTTTTATAAATAGATAAAATGTCATTTTGTTAGGGGATGGGCTAAATGAGAAATGTGAAACTTACCCATCCTCCATTTTGCAAACACCATCGGACACTTTACATTGATTTCTAAAGTCACGGTACAACTGATGGCATTTCTGCTCTTTCTTACAAACGTCCAGAGCGTAATCACATGTTGGTAGTGCGTCCACAGGATAAGGATCTTTTTCTGCACACATAACAATAAAAAATCCCGTTAAAGCTTCGATGATTACATGTTCGTAGAGTTGTAAACAGGAATGATGTAGGAGAAGCCTCTGGGAAGATGGATCTCGAGCAATGAAAATAAAATGGAGAAAAATCCCTTTTCAAAATTAAAATGGCTAGTGAGAGACTTAATAATATTTCCTTTAGGCAAACAAGGAAATAATGTGAGATTTATAGGAGAAGAGTAAGGTAGTCAGAGCTAGGCAGTGCAATGCAAGGGACATAAACGGAGACGGAAAGGACTCATTTAATAAAACGAATTGCCTAACATGATATGTACGTGTGTAGCAATTTATAGTGAGTCAAATATTCACAATCATGCGGAAGATGAGGTCCCCACAACTGACAACAAGATTTATTCTACTGCAATTTAAGTTGGCCATAATTTCAATGATAAAGGCACCAAAATGCTTTCGTGGTCTCCTTTTACAAGCCTCTCGTCCTCTCTCCATTCCATTGCCCTTATGTGCAAGGAGCAATCTTAGTCTCACAATCAAACCGAAAAAGAGGAGATGTAGCATAGCAGAAGACTAACCCAGGACATTCCCGACCCGAATCTACAGCTTTACTCTCCTTGTATATTTACGTGTATTTATAGTCAGGCAATAGAAGTATCTGTCTTAGAATGCACTCCGTCTTATTCCTATAAGTTATGTGAGCACATACTTATCTTATGGCTTTAACGCTCTATTGTTGCCCTATAATAATCATAACGTATCTCCTATAGGACACTCTTCTTCCACAATCACTTATATAATTCAGTAACAAGTAAGTCCCATATAAAGTCTGGGCTAGATATGCGTGCTATTTAAATATAACTACTTATTGCTCTATTACATCCTCATTGGTGGTGTGGTGGAAGCATTTCAGATTGCAAATTGCAATTGAACTTTCCCTAACAGATACAGTAGTAGTAAGTACACAGCAGACGACACATTATTAACATTGCTATACTTATGTAGCTTTAGTATAGTTCTCTCACTTTGTTGGTGACTTGACGCATGACCATATAAATCCCACGTAGCCTAGACATTTCTTTGCTCTCTATTTCATTTCTGCATTTCAAGAAAGAGCGTAAACCTTTCCCTTGTCAGCTGTCGACTTGTGAATTGCAATGAATCATAAAGGACGCATATTATTAGACAGGAACTCTCCTCACTAACTTCCTCCTTTACATTCTACATCTAGCGTCATCTTTTATATCATATAATATTTATCCATTCACAATAGCTCTATATATTAAATATATAAAGAGAAGCGGTCATGGAAGCCAAAAGCGAGGACAAGGCAAACAATAATAGATTTGCCTGAGTAGACACGAAGCTTCAGTTCCTCCAAATCCTAATCCAACTTTCCCTGACGCCAAGGTGACAACATCTTTCTTCCTCATACCTTCTCCCTACAAATAGTAGCCACCAGTGCAGTAGTTGCCTACCTTTCTCTATAGACGGAGAGAGAGAGCGGGGAAATAGTTTCGAAGAATTTAGAAGGGGATCGTGGTGGCTGAGAGTATATTAGAAGAAGAGTCTTAATACGAAATGAGATAGTGACGTGATGGCGTGATAGGCATGCAATGTCGGCGGATGCTAAACTTGCTAATACCAGTAAGGTCTATTATAATAACGCTGGAAATTCCTTCTCTGAATGTTAACTAGGAGACAGGGATGGGAGATGACAATCCCGTGGAGTTGGTAATCCTGGACAGAGCTCCTTGCCACCTCCTTGCTTCATCATCCCTACTCTTCTGCCAGCGTCTCTCCCACCAGTTCACAATTTTCACACTTCCTTCAGATATATGAGCCGCCCCACGAATTATTACTTTTAGAGATTACCTAGCAGTCTCACTTTAATTTCCTTTCCCTTATCCCTCCCACACTTCTTATCTTTCTTAATTCTCGTAATAACTAATAACTAATAAAAATCACATATTTTCCCTTTGTTACTCTTTTGCGCCCCACTCGCCGCACTATTTATTATTCCACGTGTACAGACACACTTCATCTCCAAATACTCCCCACGTCGACGAGCGAGGACGCAACCCTAGCCAATTTTCTTTATCTTACATCTCCTGTTTACAACGTTCAAATATTATTATCACCGTTTTACATCCCACTCTCTACTCCCTACATCTGTCGACTTCACTTACCAACGCAATTTATCTTACAACTATTTGCAATTTAACACGCTCTCTCTAATTAAATTCCCTGTTTACCTCTCAGCAATAATCCTTGCTTTTATATCATGTCTATATATAATATACCCACTGTATAAAAAATTTGCTTTCTTCAACTGACTTCTAATTTTCATTTCTTTTAAATCTACTTAGAACCAGAATCCCTAAGAAAATATTATTACAATGTCATATTTTTTCTATTCAGAAAGTTCTATAAATGTAACCTATTTTCATAATTTTCTCTCATACTAAAACAGTTACTATATCAATCCAGATTTTAAATTAGTCGCACATCACACGCCCTATATCTACTGTAAAATTAGATGCACAATTGTATTCAGTGTCTCTTATTGCTAATTTAAACGGAGGGTTTAAAGAGAAAAAGAAAGGAAAATATTTCGAGTGGGAAATGGTTTAAATGAGATTGGGACGTACCCTTTTCCTTGACGAAAGAACACGGATGATCAAAGAGATAATCACGGAATGTGTTGCAGGCTGGTTCCAAGATTGGCTCTTTACATAAGCAGGTCGGAGCAAAGTATGGAAAGGCTTGTAAGGTTCTCAGAGCCGCTTGACATTTCTTGACTGTTACTGTCGAGCAAGCAACTGCAAAGAAAAAAGGATGTCTTCATTATAACCAGGATTCTTTCAATTAGTATCACTTTCACACTTATCTCCTAATTTTAAGCGACATAATTTTTCTACTCATTGCACAGCTACTCTTTTTATTGGGGTACAGTATTGACTGTAAAATATACCAAATTGGTCAAATGACGACAGAAACTGGAGTTTCTTTGAGAAAAGAATTCTTGAAGAATGCGTGGTTTTAGCAGTACTATAAGATTTTATGTCAATAGGGACTTGTAATTTGGTTGTGCACCTAAAATAACTTAGACGATTGGTGCGATAGTTGTGTGGAGTGTAGTGCTGACAAAAGTTAAGAGGGAGATTAAAATTAATCCTCGTGTAATTTAATAACAGTAAACAATGCAGAGTGTATAGTGCCTATGTAATTTGTACGAGTGCTACATAAATACATGTGTCGTTCTATGTACACTTCTTTTCAAAAGTTAGAGGAAGAAGAGAAAGTAAACAATGGCGTGGCACAATGCAGTAATTAGGCTGAGGCAGAGAAAGTCCATTTAAATGCTAAACTACTGGTTAAATGAATGAAAAAAGGAATGTAGGTTACTGTGTACAAACATATTCACATAAGTACTTGTAAAAAAGGACAGTCGAGAAGGAATTGAAAGAGAAAAACTATATAAGGGATGCGTTCATAAGTAAATAGCAGTTACTTGGCTGCAGAGTAACTAATTGTAAGTACATAAACGTTTGTCTGTATGTGTATAAGGAGTGTGCGGTACGGAGGAACATAGGAGATAGTCGGCAGAAGGAAAAGTACGCCCAGAAGACAAAATAATGAGATGAAGCAGGAAAGAAACACAAGTAGACGGCAACAAACGACAGGCAATTAAGTAAATTCAGAACAGCTCAACTTGAGCCTTGTCTAACCGCCGAGGCCTGTCTACTGATTACAAACACAAGTTTATTCTTCCGAAGAACAGTGACTGGAACTCTTTGGCTCCTTGAATGCTGGATGGAAGGAGCAGAGGGGAAAGCTTTCTTCCAACTTCCTTTTTCCTCGCCACTCAAACTCCCTCCACTAAATAGCAGTGGAAGAAAACGGAGTCTTTGTTTAAAACTTATTGTTAGTCCATTAAAGAGCGGAGCAAGGACTGAACATCCCAACTGAAAACATTTACAACCAGATAAACATTCTATTGCACTATCGATTTCACTGGAACACACTTTTCGCTAACTACTTAACTTGTTTACCTATCAATTTCCAACTAATTATACTGGCAACAGTCATGAAACCCTTTCCTAATCATCTAACGACACCATTGAATCTCAGAAGTCGTCAAAATAAATTACCAGCACACTGTGGCACTGGCACCAGACCCAGAATACAATGTTCTGACCCACATACATTTACTGTATTGATATATTGAATTATCCACGGTTCAATGAACGTCCATTCCTACTCCCTCAAAATACTCTTCATTCACACACTAAAGGCTAAAATGTGAAACGAAAATAGAATACAGAAAAGTGCCGCGTCCCCATAATAATATACGTCCTAATTTATACTGTAGCAGAACAGTATTTCCTTGCAATTTTTATTTATACAATTATGGATATTACAAGAAATTAAAATTGCAAGAATTTTAATTGGAATTTTTGGCTAATATTATGTATTATTTTGAGTTTAAGGAGTTAATGAGCTTAAGCAACCATTGGCCTAAATTGTATTTACGTTGGCATTTATTTTATTTGATGAAGTGTGTTTTTGACATCTTTATTAGTTTTATTCCAACTAGAAAACTAGAGATTTAAACATCTGTAGTTCTATTTAGCATTAAGACATATAGGTTTTCCGATCTTCGTACTCGCCCTATAAAATTTTATACAGAAGTAAAATGCGTGTAGGAGTAAATGTGATACTGCCTGCAGTTGCTCTTTATATTGCCCCATAGGAAATCAGAAATAGTTTCATGGACAATCAAATTTCTTGTAACCAATTAAGATTAAAAGATTGAAGTTGAAGGTGTTTTTGATGTAGAGTATGATTCTGATGTAAATAAGACTTTACATAATTTTACGTATCCGTAATAGTAAACGATTGCATGCAGGTGAACTTTAGTGTAAATGATTGGGCTGGATTTCTGTTGGGCTTTATATTAATGGTGTATAATTTGTGTATAGCCATTTAAATAGCAAAGATAACTAGAGAGCGTAATTAATCCACATAAAGTATCAGTGGAATTTGGAGCAGAGTTCGATTAAAAGGAGTCAACATTAGATTAAACTGGCTCTGTATGGCGGATATCTCCATTATCATGGAAGTTTCCACAAAGTCATAACATTTCTATAAGGCACACCATTGTGTTTTGTGAGGTTCGTCATGGTGTGGTTACGGAAATAAGGATTGCGACGGGTGATACGGCTAAAGAGCAGATTCATAGTCTCCGTATAAAATATGCTATTAAAGAGTGAGAGAGTGACAGATAGTAGGTTAGTAATAAATGTACGTAAGTTGTGTTTGTAGTGCAGTGCTCTGTGTAGAGATGAGAAGAAGGAGATGTTGTTCTTGCGTATGTGTGCAAAGTGTAATGTAATGTCTATATGGAAAGTGAATGACGTGGCGTGGTATGCCATGACATTAAATGCACTGAAAGAGACAAATGCCATTTTCGTTATATGTGACAGCTGCGGTGATGTTGATGTCGAGTTAGTCCTCTCGCAGAATATCTCCATAGTGTATTGCTTGGTCATCAAGAACCCATTAATAGAGATATACATCAAATGAAGGATGATGGAAATTGAGCACTGCACATCTCCACGTACTTTCTCCACTGCACTTTACACGTTTAACTTACAACAATCCCCGCAGAACATCACTAAGCTAAACTGGGAGTACCAAATCATGTTTACTCCTTTACAATTTATGCACATACATTTAGTTAGACATACTTGAGCAAGATCAATTTACACATAAAAGCAAGGATACACAAACATTCACTCCCACTATACTACTAATGATGGCCCATACAAACATACATACATACTTAGATATAACTTGCGTTCCACTCCCTGCACTAACTATTTACTAATATTCATTCTTCAAACACGTGCAGCCCAAACAAAATGTGCTCCAGAAGTGGTTAGTAGATGAGTAGAGACATAACGCTATTATAACCATATATTAAAACCGTACTATATACCCATGCCCCACAATATATGCACGTATAGGCTAAAAATAGACATAAATAATTACCCCGCTTTGTTTCTAAAATCGACTATGTGAATGTAAAACCACAAATCCCTACCTATTTACACTAATTTTTAGCATACACATTCATACAAATAAAAGAATAAAACCTATCGTATTTGTCCAGAATAACAAATATTTACAAAACTTACACGATTTTAACCTGTATTTTTAATTAATCAAAAATTCCAAAACATAATTATAGGTACAAATACAACCTGAAAAACAGTGAAACTAATTTTCAAAGTAAATTGTTAAAAAATTGTAATTACGAAATTGCGTTTACTTTTGTATAGATTGAGAAGACCTGCATTATTTTGGTTTCTGTAGTGGAAAACATTCCATGGGCCGCCTAACTAATTGTCAGATATATTTATCCTGCTGAAGGAGTACAGATACGAACAAAAATTTAAATCTACATAATGTGAAACGCTGCCTATAACGTATGTAGAGAAAGGGAGAGAAATTGTGGAGAGTAGGAGAGAGTGAAAACAGCAGGAGAAGTATACGTGGAGCAGAATGGAACAGATTTTCTTTTGCTTAAATTAAATATTGTCGAGCACAATCTGCATCGCAGTGATATATGATAGTTTCAGACGATAAAGAAGTCACTCCCTGGAGTTTCCCAAGAATATTCTCTCCGTTCTACAAATTCCCAATATTCGTGACTTCTCTTATCCCAGGGACTCTCACTATCGCTACACAAAAACAAATATTACGGTACAATGCAGCAGTCGGCCTTTAAGATTAAAATATTTATCCACCTCGTAGATTTTATCAAACGTTTATACACCATAACTCTACGCTAACATATCATTTGTACAAAATATTGGAAAAATAATAGAAAACTCAAAACTTTATAAATGAAGATTACACACTAAAAGTGTACGCTTCATATTAGATCATTTCGTAGGGAATGAATGAAATACAAATTATGAAATTATGATGTGCATTAAAATTAAATTACGAGATTTGCGACAACTATAATTTATTTTGAATATATGAAGTTCATGCAAGGTGCAAGAATGACGATAAACCTTTATAGATTTCACTGTCACAATAGAAATGCATTCTTATATAGTTCCCTAGCTGATTTATGTGTCTAGTCTAGTCATAAAGGGTATTAACCCTGTAATCTAACCTTAGGCTAAAGTCAGAAGACAAGTTTAAAAAATGGCAAAAGAACGCTGTGGTACTCTCCTTGTATTTATAATATTGTAAAAGAGGAGTGAGGTAGTAGCGCAGACAGTGCTGGATAACCGATGCTCGGAACGGAGTAATTCTTTTGTCTTTCTATTCTCTTACTTTAATAAAAGTCAATAGTTTAAATGTTATTTATAGACAGTTGGTTTAATCTGCGATTTATATTTAACCTTGGTTTGCAGCACAGATTTTCTATTGTCATAAGCAATTAAAGCAGTGAATTTCTTAGAAAATAAAAATGTTTGAAGTTTTTCTGGTGGAATAGTAGGGAATAGTATTTGGATAGTAGGATTAGGATTGCGTGCCACTGTGTACAAAGCTGTGGTAATAGCCAAGAGGCTAGATATATACATAATAATAGGTAAAGGACATAATGCAGAGTAGTTAGGGACATTGCGGAGAGAGAAAGAGTGGAGAAAGGAGTGGAGCCTAATTTGTTTCTGTGAAAGTATAAGAGAAAAAGGCTGTGATGCTCATAGTCACGAATCTTATTATCTGTGTGCCTTATTTTTATAGGTGTGCCCTAAGAAAAGTTTTCTAAGCTTTGCTTTCATCTTAAGAGGCGTAAGTATCTATCCATCTCCTTGTAGGCTATAGATAGATGTTCCTCACTAGGGCTCTTTTGTCCTTACTTTCGTTGGCACTGCTGATGGTTCGTGAGTTTGAAGACGAAGTGTGCGGTATCGTCGGCTAAGGAATGGCACTTGCCCATCAACTTCCATAACACACTATGGACACACAGATAATACATAGATTGGCATTGTTGGAGTGAATAGAGAATTCTTTCGCTCCTTGTGACTTTACATTGTTCGCCCTATGTACGTTGTGTATAAGTGCATATCCGTTGGAGGACAGGGAACTTTATGCCCATCCACACATTACAAAACTCTGGGCTAAACTCCATAGAAGAAGTTTGTAGCATATGTTAGCTTTCGTTGGCTCTATTAGTGCTCACGTCGATTCTATCTGGTGGTTATGTGCGAGTTTAGGGATGCTCACAGTTAGTTGCTCATGTAGAGAGAAAGCAAGAGAGAGAGAGAGAGAGAGTCTGTGAAAGCACGTTGCTGGCTGCCATGCCTAGGCACATTAGAGAAGAGAGTCAGGGAGGCTATAATGTGTAGATAGTACAGAGAGAAGAATCCCTCGCTATTTCCTCTCCGATTTATTTCATCTCAACACTTTCGATTAATTATCTAATGATTTTTCAACCATAAAACCCAGATCATCCCATAAAAGAGAAAGTGCACGCCAGAAATTTTACGGCTGATTTTCATTCTAAACTTATTGCTTTCACTATTAACTTCTCTATTCTTCACATACGTGCGCTTTGCACGGAGACTCGATAACTATTCCGAAAGGTAGGCATCTCTCCTCTAATCTCTACAGACTACCTTCTATTTGTGGCTTGGAAACTACGGAGAGTCCTATTACACACTACGATGAATACCTACATTAGGATGGCATGTACCTAGCCAATTTTTTTCTTTCCCCATTTTTATTTATGGCTTCATTCCTGATAGCCGAAACTGATACTGGGGTGGCACTGCATATTTTTGCACGTTCTTTTAAATTCCTTATCCTCGGCACAATACACTATTTCACTTTAAAATCCCTTTTCCTAATATGCCTGGGTGCTGTGCAGGGAATTAGCTTTTTTTAAATAGTTCAAGACCTTCTTTTCCCCTTTGACTATTACAATTTATTTATTTTTATAACTCTGCACGCCAAATGTTTCTAAGTATCTATGCCGTAAGAATAGTAATACTTACTAGTTATTATAGAATTTAATGTCTTTTGTAGCATGCAACGAAAATATTTCGTATTTGCAACGTTCAATTGCTTCCATGAGAAAGATAAAAAATCATTTCTTTGTAAAACTCCATTATAATTCACACGGTAAGCGTATGCAATATTTAGTCAAAAAACGCCAAGTATAAATTCTAATTTAATGAGCGTGACTTTAGTGCCATATGGTTTGAAACCAAAAGGTGTATATTATAAAATATCCTTTGAAAAATGTCTGCCGGAAAAAATAATCACATAAGTAGATAGTATAAGAGTTAATTAATTAGGCACAAGCGCTGCCAACTAACTCGACATGCCATACTTACGTTCTTTTCTTTTCTGCACACAGAGATTCGGGCTATATTCTATAACTATATTTTTGTTATATGTAGTTTACTTGATTGTGTTTTAATGACAGGTGTGTAGAAATATCTATATGCAGAGTATATAGCAAGAGTGAAAGGACCTGATTCCTTTCTGGCTCTTCTAAATTCTCTCGTATAGTTAGTCAGCTCAATTTCCCCGGAGAAATTACAAGAAATATTACCTGATTAACTTTCTCTAATTATTGACTAGCGCTGTCTGCTTTGGCATCTGGATTTTAACTTCACATCTGTTCACTCAATTTGACTATGTAACTCTATTTAGATAGTATGCAAATTGTAGATGATGGGTTTAGACGGGTCGGAATAACTCCTAACAAATTATTTTTTTATCATGCGCATAAAAACTTGAATTAAAAATATTGCAACATCAGAATAGCCCCAAAATGATTTGAGTGTAGCATAGAAGTAGACGTTATTTTTTGACGTTTATAAAAGTAGGATAAATATAAATGTTCGAGTGCTTAAAGATGGAAATTTTTCATTGCTACTGTAGTTGTGGGATAATCCAGCATTGCATACGTTACAGTAATTCTGAGAGAAAGGTTTCAACTTCCCATCTGCGTGACGGTTATAGGATTGCCTGTTTTTGCCATAGAAGTCAGTTCCGATTTTCCTATTTTTTTGCTCTGTTTTCTAAGAAACTGATTGTAGGAAGGTAGAAAGGTTGGAGTAGGGAAACATACGACGGTGCCCACATTTATATTGTTTTATCTCGTGGCTGGATTATGTGTTTGTTGTGTGTCTGTCACTCAAAAAAGTTGTTATAAATAGATAGCATTCTCCAGTATCGCACACCACACTACATATTTTCTACAAGAAACATATTGAGATACGGATCAATCGTTACGGGCGTGGCAAACAGTAATCACAATCGCAGCTCCCATCACCCAACCAACCAGTCACAGTCATACTCAATCCCTTCGTCGGTATATTCAGTTAACCAGTGAAACAGACACGATCGAATTACTGCAAATGGGCAAAACTAGGGTTTAGGTAGTAAAACAAATATTAACACGACTACTAGTACTTACTTAGCAACAAAAATGTTTTCTTACATTTTACACGTCTAGTTTCCCAGTTAGCCGAGCATACCACGTTATGAGCTTAATATCGCAATGCTATACCATTACCAGCCAATCCTTAGCTTCCTACGACCTACCAATTTACTTTGCAGTTCAAGGCAACTCTACCAATAGAAAGTCAGCCTACTTTCACTTATTCCAAACTGCTTTGTGTTTGTACTTCGTTTTTTCAGTGCTGAATAAAACCCAAAGTTCTCGTTATGTAAAAATGGCTGTTTTAAAACCAACAACCTTTGTGACATTAATTTGATTGAATTGCTAACTATTTGTACATTATTTTTAGTACATGTAATCACTTCTCTAGGGTGCGTACCACATTTTTACTTGCATTTCTAAAATATTTTATATTCATATAATATAATCCCCCATTAAGTACTTTTTAGTTTATGGTTTCTTGTTTTACATTTTTAATCTTCACGAATCTAATCAATTTCTCACATAGGTTATCTTCACGTATTAGATGGAATAATCTAGTACATCAAATTATCTCGATTGCATTCTTTGTTGTAAAAAATGTTCTGAGTGGCATTCAGTGTCAAAAATAAATATGTGGAGTATTCGAATCTCGGGGCCAGTTTTTCGGTATTCAAAGAGCATTTTTTGAAAAGAGTACAAAGAAAAGTGCTCGAATCAATAGAGCCTTCATCTGGGAAATAATTGCATTGAAAGTAGAACTATTTAAAATTTGATTAATTACTGGCAATGTAAAGAGTGAATTGAGCACAAGCTGTTTTTTCTCATTATTTATGAATTGGGAGTGAGGGAGCTGAAGAGGAAAGTGAAGTGTGAGTAGAAAAGCTCTTTCTCCCAACAACTTTTCTTCAATTTTGTCACTGTTAGCATAATAGATAAATAAGGATTGCGTGCATGGAGAGGCGATGGTGTGGTTTAGTTGTGATACACAGGTAAATATGAAAGTAGCTAGTAGGACTACTACTTTAGCCTTGCTAGTCATTCTCTCTTGCATTTACATGTCTGTAGCTATCAAGGAGTGAAGGGAAGGCATGCCACCTAACAATAACTACGTCTAATATTCGAATAATCTTAGCATAACCACAGTTACAGTTTAATAAACACCTTTACATTATATTACTAATATATTCTGTAGCTACAGATATTTCAGTAGCATAATATATACAAAATAGTTTTAGAATTTCCAGTGTAGAGTAAAGGAAAATATTAAAAAAGTTATAGTCGGAAACCCATATCCAGAAATGAGGATAACAATACGATAGTGCAATAGAATAAACTAAGTGTGGTAACTTATTACTCCATCCTATAGCTACTATGTCACATTGTCCATACTCCTGAGATATATATGTTAAAAATATTAGATTTGATATGAAAATATAGTAAGTAGGTAGGTAGTTAGCTAAGAAGGCTGTAATAACTGATATGTATAGTTTTCCCTACACCTTTCCTTCTATCCACATTTATAGTTCAACCGAAAATTGCGTGTTCAGTGGCTGAACATATTAAAAATCTCGTGCAAGTATTAGTTTAGTTAGTGGACGTGGTCACTGGCACTCTCTTCATTTTATTTCCTTTCTCCCCTCATTTCTTTAGTGGATTGTATTTTGCCACATGATTCTAGTCGTGGCAGAGAAATCAAACGAAGAGTACAGTGCTACGACAATGCCCTGAAATCCAAACCACAAGAAAAACAGCGTCTACATGGAGGATATCGTAGATTGTGGGAGAGGAGTGTAATGCTGAGTGAATATCAGGTCGAGTTGCTAAAGGATCGAGCTAGGTAACTGTAGTAGGTAGTTAGTGTGTATGTGTGTATAGGGACATTCCGTGTACACTGACGGAATATCATTTAAGGAGCAGAGCTGGAGAAAGGGAGTGTAGCATAAATATAGGAAGACATAGTTCTTGTGTGTGGAGTAATAATGGCGGTGGTAGTCGCAGGAGCTACAAAGGTAAATCGTAGTTACTAGTGGGCATTAGTGGAAAGCACTTTAGTCTTCTGCCTTGCTCCTCGTTGGCTCCTCCACTCGCTTCCTATCACTCTCCCCACTTACTTCCTCTAACTCCAATAATGTAACTTTCACTCTACTCATTACTAGCTCAACAACCCAAATTCAAACTAAACTCAAGTGTAGTTTAAGTTCATGCACCAACTACTTTTCGACGACGAGACTTTTACTCCGCCAACTATACACATATTATAAATCAACCTCTGCGTCCACCGACTCTTTCCACCCGACTTTCTCCCGTCGACTTTATGCCAACTCTTTTATACACTCCCTTATTTTACTCTACTACACCATCTTGTCCTTAATACTAACTTTCACTTTGCTCACTACAGACTCTCTCTCTCTCTCTCTTTCCTGTCTTCTCCTACCTCCCTTCACACTTTTTCAACCTGACCAGGTGAATTAGCCAACTACTTACTGTTTGTATTTAGAATCTTGGATAACTACAACCGCTTTTACGCATTATCATATCAGGACTTGTTATAAACCTCCACCCGCCTTCTAATTCTTCACCTGCAGAGAAAATAAAGAGTCTGATGCCTTCAAGTCAATGTCGAATCCGTCTATTGTGCTAGATTGACATCGCATGGGCGGCGGGGCGGCTCTTCTAAACCAAATTCCACTCAATGCTACTCCGTGCATGTCTCCCTTTTCCCTCTCGCTAAACTTTTTCTTCACATGATATGCAACTTATTAAGAAACTTGAGAAATTTTTACCTGCGATTTACTTTACCTTTCTCTATGGCTTCCATAAAAATCAGCCAACTTATAATTCATATGACAATAGAATAACGGCCTTGTATCTAACATCATTTGAAGTTGTTGTAATATTGATTGTAATTCTCCGATTTTCTTTCTTTTGAATTACAAAAGTATTTCTTCGAATAAAAACATAAAACGCGATAGTGAGTTGCGAAAAACAGACTTTTTATTTTAAGTTTAAAAGCATTTTACTGTTCTTAGGAACCTAGCTATATGATTTTAGATCCTGAATATTTTCTTAGATTTAATCAACCTAAGTGTTATTAAAGTTTACAGCTGTCCACCTCCCCAGTACACTAGTTAACTTTATCAGAACTAATAAGTAACCAAATTTTCTCATTTAAATTATGTATAGTGAAATAGAAATTTCTGTGAGAATTGCTACACTGAACGTGGACATGTGTCATTGTTGCCAATTATAAATAGGAATTGACAACCAAATTAAATCTACGAAAGCTAATAGTATGGAATTGTCACAGAATTAATTATAAATATGTTTCTTTAGTCAGTTGTTAATGGAATATGAGATATGAATGATGTTATATAGCTAAGCAGAAAGTACAGCTCATGACAGCGAATTTGGAAAATGTGTGTAGAAGGTAGGTGAGTAGGTAGATAGGAATTGATAAAGAAGATAGATGTATGTCTGTGAAAAGTTCATGTACGCAGGCAGGTAAATAAGGCGTGGAGAATAATAAGGACGTAGTGGTGTGTATTGTCGTCTCACATTACGAATGTCATTTTAAGAATTGAGGGAGTAGCAGAAGGATAATTGTATTTGGGACGGGGATGTGCTTCTGCTAAACTTATTTCCTCTTAAATGGAGAGTGCAGTGCACGGCGTTTAAGTTGTAAAAAGAAAATCCAGTGCTCTCGCCTAATCCAATAACCGTAAGTGCATGTCATCCCGACCGACTGGAAAGTGTAAGGAAGCTAATTAACATGTGTATACGGAGCCATTAAGGCAGATTCTAAGGATTAAAGCGGCACAGGTTTTATGAAGATTACAAGATTCTGCGAGACGGAACGAATGCAAAAGAATTAGAAAGTTGACGCTCACTTCCCCGCATACGTTTTATGGAGATGAGGCCAGAAAGATACAAACAATGCAGGGCCGTGAAATCCTCGTAAAGGAAGGCGGTTGACGACGGGGAGAAAGTGTAAAATCTCCGCTCAGTCCATACACGTCCGTAAAGAGTAAAAGGAGGGCATGCATCACCAAGTTACAATCCTGGAATTAAGAAAGCGACGACGGAACGGACTTTCACTTCGACACTCATCCAATTTCTCACAGTCTCATTTATCTCGTTTGAATCCCTTTTTTCCGCTGTTTACCTACCCGAATAGAAACTGCAATGTGTCCAAATGGGGAAAATAAATGAAATAAAAGATGCAGTATAGTGTTGCATCTTTCACCTCCTTCTCATCCCTTAGAAAATATAAAAAGGCAGGACGCTCCACGCTTTACATCCCTATTTATTAGTTAACACGTACTTAGAGTATAAACCTTAGAATGAAAAGTGTAATCCTAACAGACAAGTCATGTAATCCTTAACGCCCCAGTAAAAAATCTAATGCAAAACTTTAAAATATCTAGCACAAAACCTCATCCTCATAAATTCTTTAGAACGAGACAAAAAATAAATAAAATGTTCCCGGCTCCAAAAGGACTAGTCCTAGGATATTGTGACTTTCTGAATGGCACATGTCACAGCGTTGTGCAAAGATCTCCAAAAATATTGCATTTTTATTAAACCGTATACTTTTTATACAGTCAATGCCCTACTCTACTTTTCACTTTTTCCTGTCCAGATTTTTTTACGTTCCTCGAAGTCAGTTGCGTAATTTTGAAAGATTTGATTGAAAGGAAATAATTAAATGCATTCCTGTTGATTTTCTTGCTGCTCATAAAGCATTGGGATTTTAGAAAGTTTCTTTGAGTTCGGAAAGATTCCATTACCTAAATAAGATCAGTATGGACAGTATTTATCTGTAAGTATCCAGAGTTTTCTTTCTATCCTGCTAAGCCGAAGGAGAGGTTAGAGCTATAGGAGGGATGGAGATCTTGTAGTTGAGAATTGTGCTTTTGACTTATGTTTAGTTACGTTACATTAAATAAAGCGGATAGGCGGGTATTGCTCTAAGCCAATCTCCCTTCTCGTATCGTATTACAGATGCCGATGCAGTTGGACGGGAATGGCATGACATCTTATTTAAACTGCGAAATGGATTGAACATCACCCTTTTACGACTTTTCCTGGATTGACAATGAGCTTGATCCTTTACAAGTTTTTTCTTTTTTCTGGTTGAATGGGCGACAAAAATTTGGAAAAGAGGATCTCGCAAAACTCTATTACAGCAAGAGGGCCAGTGAGTCCAAAAGGAAAGCAATGTAATGTTACCTTTTGAAAAGAAATCAAACTCTTGCGTAGTGCTGTGCAAAAGAGTGTAGTCTAGAAGAGATGGACTTGCTTCGCTGCCTCTCTACTTACACAAGGCCCTTATATATATACATACACATACATATATATATACATTGTATATATATACCTATATAATATGTATATGTAGTGAAGGGTGTTCAAAGCAAGGCAGAGGAAAAGAAAGTAGAAGAAAAGTTGTCAAATCCCTTTGGCCCGTTTGGGTGCTTCTTTCTCCAAACTAAGTAACTAAGCAAGTTCATGCTCTCCGCCTTGTTCTCCATTCCACTCCTTTATATCTCTATCAAGTGAATTATCCCCTCTGTATATACATATAAAGTATATTATACTAAAAATGGATGCAATATTTTACAATGAATGTATCTACATTTACAAAGATTGCCTTCCTACTTAGAGTTTCTCGTAGCCGCGCCTTCACCATCCCAACTCCTACACGCGTGTAGAATACCTGCTATATTTTAGCAGTTGACTGTGAGGGGCAGATGAAAACGGAGCCTTATAGCGCAATAGTAACTGCCTATTTACTTGTATTTACTACTGTCCATAATATTATCTTGGTGCATAGGGCTAGTTTGTAGCTAACCTGTAAATAGGACACTAACTAAAGAGATTCCCTCTCGTCCTCTATGTGCAGAAAGGAGTGTAGACGGCCAGTATACAAATACAAATGCATCTATCTGACACAAAGGCAGCATTTGTATTTTGTATTACACATTACATTACAGGGTGAGTAATAGTTAGTTTGGGAGAGTGTGTTCGTTGATATAGAAAAAAGAGAAAGGACGGAATGGGACTATAGTCAGGTAAACAGGGTTTCTTGAGGGAGTTGAGCTCTATTGTTGGTTGTAGCCTGTGCCGTAGTGTAGCATCAGTTATTGTACATAGCTACTGTGCCAGGTAATAGAGAGGAAAATAAGAATGTCGAGGATAGAGATTGTTGTAAGTTGCTGCAACTATTATATTGCAGGAGTCAAGTTAACATGACTGGGCTAGCTTAAGTTTAACTTGGTGTAAAGTACTCTTGCATCCTGGCAATCCAACTTGAATCTCCTTTCTTTCTCTTTTACTTTCTTCTTTTACGTCTCTTCTAAATCCTTTCGAGGACTTCTTTTTTATAACAGAGTTGCAAAGATTGCAGGGGGAGACAAGACAAGGGAGTGTGTAATGCAGAAATCTTCAAATGTCTTTCTCATCCAATGCACTCCTCTCCTCGCTCGCCTCCACTGTCAAATCTATTTACTTTAGAAATACATTCACATCTTCTATCCCTTTAATACCTTGCTCCCAACTCCTACTTCCCAAACCCTATTTCCCTTTGTGCACTCATTTGAACACACTTTCTCCTTATTTACTAATATATTTCCAATCTCGGCACTACTTTCTAAATGTTATACAATTCCCTAACATCTAATACCTTAAAAGGTCACTCCATTTCATTTTTAGTGGATACACTAAAGTCGAGTGCAACTTACAGAATCCTTAAAGAAACTTCCCAACTCCTCTTATGCTACTCTACAACCCTAACGACAAAATTATTTTGATTTTAACTTTTTACTGTCACACAATTCAGCACATCACCCATTCATACGAACAAATTCTCAGTATATCTACTCAACCATATATACTTAGAATCTATATACCATTTCAGTTTTTAAGTATATTTTAGGTTTATACACAATAGAAGATCTCTCCGCTAATGAAAGTTTTGCTGATCGCTAATTATTGGCTTAAAGCAATTTATAATTAATTTTAAATTGGTGTATAACCTTTACTTTAATTAATATCAGATAGATTTCTCCAAACATCTTTTAATTTAAGTCCTAATTATTAAGAATCGCTAGTTACTGACTCAATTCCACTCCGTTTATAATTAATTTTAAGTAGGTTTATGACTTATTATTTAATTAATGACTTTCTCTAAAAATCTTTTGGTTTAATAGGGCCAAATTATTGGAAATTAAAATATCGAACATTATAGATCAATAAAATAGTGCGATAACAGGCTGTGTTTAGCAGAAGAAATTACGCAGTTAAGTTGAGGAAAATTAAGGTTAAGATGAAAGTAGATGTGTAATTTATTCAGAATTTATGATTTGAGTTGTAGACAAACATGAAAAGAGTCATGAGTCAACATGTAAATGGGTAAAATTAAATGTGTAAGGCAGTGACTTGTTTGGTAGAAATATTCAATGCCAATGGAATCTTGTTCCGTGATCGTGATAGCATTTATACATGAGAAATGTCTGAATGTCGACTAAGGGTAAATCAATACGCAGTAAAATCCTGTGTATAAATACAGTAGTACGTATTAGTAGTACAAGTGCAGGGGAAATCAGGGACACGACATATGTGCTATTTAACAGGGAGCAGAATCTACAACTTAAAACCGCGGATTAATTTATCCTTTGTATAATAACAAAGCGCGTGTTAATCTAATCCTGAGTTTTGCTAAACAAAAGAATACATTTGAATTGCATTGCATTTCACGGCTGCTAATTATGCCTAAAGAGTAAGTATGTAACCACATTGAAAAATAGTGTGTAGGTGATTTAAATGTTGCATTATGAGTTTCTAAACAAATATTGTATTTAATGGCATATTTATGTTATTTCCCGACGACTTACAACTCCATTTCTCATTTGTTTCTAGTGGTAGCGATTAACTATACAACAGTTTTAAAATTTAAAGAAATCCGTGAATTTGTAGCAATTGCCTAAGTTTAAGCAATCGCTTTCTGTTTGTTTACAATTAGGGCGACTTGAAACAGAAAGCAAAGCTGAGTAGCATAAGTGCAACGTAGAGAAAGCAGGCAAAGATATGAAAGCATTTAGTTATAAGTCTGAATTCTGTGAATGTGTATCTATGTAGGAGTGGAGAGATCGTTAGCGACTGCTCTGGCTGTGTGCATTGTCTGCAATGCATTGCAGTGTTAACTAACTAAAAGTAATCGCAAGTACATACATAAATGAATGGATAAAGTCAAAAGCTAAAAGAGAAGATTAAGCTTCATGAGCTTCCGTAGAAAATCTATGTATGCAGTTGAGCTTGTCTCTGCACACACATAACACAGCTAGAGCCGTGCTTTATAGAGCAGATTCTGGAGATAGCATTTCAGACGTATGTGTTTACAGTTTTAATATTAATACTTTGTGCTTATAGTGAGGAGCAGTAGTTTCTCCGTGCTCAGCATAGCTGTGTGAAGAGATGCCTTCTTCCTCCCTGGCCTGAGTGAGTCGTGTAATGTGTGGAGTGCTTATGCTCAGAAGCCACGCTAACTAAGCAGCATCTCTTCTCGTCACTATAAAATTAACAAACACAGCAGGGGCGCAAGTAGAATTTGTGGGCAATGGAAATTCCACAGAGAACCATTGCACAGAGTGTTATTGCAGGTTATACAGCAAAAGAGCCGGCAGTCACCTCCCGATAATTAAATATAGGAAATACAGTTACGGCCAAATGAAATTAGTTTCGCTTTTCATGATCAACAGCTCGCTTGGCGGTTATGGTTTACTTTACTTTTCCTCCCTTCGCTTCCTCTTTTTCTTCACAAACGCTCAAATCCTCTGCTCTGGGGACTCTCTCTCTGCCCAAAACCAACTCTGCCTAACCACAGACCTTTGACATAAACTCTAATCACAAATACTACTTCCTAATCATTTGACCGTACTTTAACTCACACTTTTTTAGCCTGTCCCATGCATTTAAGAATATAAAGCACACATTGCATTATGCACTATGTGCCTATTAATATCAAACAGGGAATTAATCAAATGGAAATTGCATTACTCCTTCTTCACAAAACTCTTGCCACTTCAAACAAATCCCCTTTACATTAATTGCTTGACAATTTTAGCCAGAAACAATAAAATTAGGTAATCCTTATAATTACATATGACATTCTATTTCAGCAGAGAAATGCATTAGAATATATCTACAGTGCACAATATAAACGCATAATACCCACATACTGAGCTACTGCTTTTTAGTTCGCAGGAATTCATTTGGCGAAAAGTTTTTGGTCATTGCCAAATTCAGTGCATTGACAGCAACTCATCTGTACTCCAAATGGGGCTCTGCAAATTGCAAGGAAAGGTTTAAAGTTCAATTTCAAAATTTATTTTTAAGAAACTTTTATAAAAAAAGTGTTATATATTGAAAAGAAGGTACATGATAGTTAAGCAGTTGACTTGATGCAAAGTGTAGTTTTACCTTCGCCAAATAAATATAGTTATTGTACACATTTCAGAACGGTGCAGTAAATAGGAAGACACAATTGAAACCCAAGTTACTAATATTTAATGTAATTTTTATGAAGTAGGAAAATCATTCAATAACATGGAAAGCATTTGAAGGAAAGGCTGTTTTTACTGCTTCCAAGTTTTAGTCGTAATGTCGTAAAAACTGTGGGAAGTGGACTAATTAGGTAGTTATTTAGGTAGAGGTATTAAAAGAAGGAGAAGAGTGTTGAGGAATCGTGTAAGTTGATAAGAGTGGCTAAATTATGTCTATGAGTAGTGGAATCCCATTGGTATTCATGGAGTTTGTGTATGTAGATGGTTGAGGGTGGGGAAGACTGAGTGGGGCATCAGAGAAATGAGGGAAAAGAGCCAGTGAAATATTGAGCACCCCACTGTTAGGCTGATATGGTTTCTGGTGCACTTAGGAGGCGTCATCGTTTGGTTTTCCCGAAAGAAGGACAAAAGACAGGGAAAATTTGTAGAGGAGAGAAATGAGGAGTCTTTTCATTTTTATTGTGTTCAGTGTCTGTTGAGCTGAGCTTAGCTCTGTAAGTGAAATCCATCGGAGAGAAGATCTTTGTGCTGGAGCTGGGGAGAAAGGAGCGGAACGCATCAAGAGAAAGTGAGGCGAAAATCTGTACACATGTATGCGTTAGAGGAGAAAGTAGAAAATGAGCTCGGTCGTTTTTCTTGGAATTTGGTGCTTTCTCCGGCGCACGTCCTCCGCCTATGCTCTTCAGCCCGTAAGTAACTAGGTCTGTAGCCGTGTGTGTATTAGAATGTGGAGATAAGGAGTGCTATTGTGCTCACGCTCTAAACTAACTAAGTGAGTAAGTAGGCAGAGATTGTCCGTATACATATGTAGCTAGTTTTCTTTCTCAATTCTACTCAAGCTGGTCACTTATCTTTATCTGTATAACTTGCCCTGCTTTTCCTCAAGAGATTCTTCAATCTCGCTCCACTAAGTAACGCGAGTTGACTGGGATCGACTGGATGGCATTGTAACCTTTCCCACCCTCGTTTTCAGATTTCTTTTCAGCTTCGACAAATCTCTGCAGCTACACAACTCTATATCTCCCTCGCTCCAACAATACATACATAATCGCTCAACGAAGCCAACTGAAGGAAAGGTAACTAAAACGTAAGCAAAGCCAGGATTCCAATGCCAGACAGAACAAACCAGTCTCCGTATCTCTGCCGATCCTTTCGCCAAATTTTTCTCGGCTCTATAGACAGAGGGAAGAAGGGAGTGGGTATCCGTGACTACATATCCGTAGACACCATCATGTACACTGTCTAATGTTCTTGCAGCTCCTCCGCTTTTTCTTCCCTTTTTCTTAGTTAAGCTTCAGTTGAAAATATTTGTAGTGCTGCAGAAGTCATAGAGGCTGATGCTGAACCAGCTCTGCCCGTGGGATAATAGGAGGATCTATCTTTCTCTCTTCTTTTCTCTCTGCTATTTATCTTTACTATCCTGTAGGATCCCAGAGTTGGACACATCATACGGCAAGGAGCTATGTCTACGATGTAGTAGTGCTAGATATCACACAGGTATCTCTTTCTATATGTGTCACTCTCTAATAGCCACCTACTATTGGCTTCTTCACAGATATCACTGAAGCTACTGCCTCATTTCGCGTAGCTAGGAGAAAGTATCTCTGTTTTTACAGTTTGTGTTTAGTCTGCTCTGCTTCTCTCCTTTGCACTTTTCTGCTTTAGCTCCACTTGGCTTCCCTACTTGTTCTGCTCTGCTTCACTTTAGTTTACTTTGCCATTACTACAGATTCCCATCAGTTCCCAAAGCACAGGAATCTATAGCTGTCCCACTTTTGTCATATCATCTCATAATAGCCCTAGTAACACTAATAATAATAACAGTAATCATAATAATAGGATAAAATGTGCAGGAGAGAACCCATCAAATGCCACAGCACACCGCTCAACCGCTAACACTAATTTAGTGGCAAGGCTACCATTCCTTCCACTCACTATTTCATGGACACCTCACTACACTTATTCAATTCCTCCCTCCCTCCTCATTTTCTTGGCAAGACTTAACTGAAGACTGTCAAATATTCTCCTTATTATCACAACCAACAACAGGGAATATAGATTACTCCTCAATTTTACCTTTCCTATAATTTTAACGTACTTAAAATTTACTAGCGTGAAGGCCAAATTATGTCGACTAAAAAAATTCTATCTCTCACATTGGATTCACAAGTGAATACACTAAAAGTTACAAAAAATACATGCAATAAACAAACATTAAGAAAGATATGGACATAGATTTGAGTGTAATCACGATGTAACTCAAAAGCAAAGTGATAGCTTTTCGTCTGCATGTGAAAAAACAGGTAATTCTTTGTGTATGCATAATAGTTTGCAGTCAAATCAAATTGAATGTTCAAGAGTAAAGAACAAAAAATGCCTGTTGTTTTTTCGGGGAAATATTGTGTATATACGTTTGAGATAAATGCATGTATAGTTTTAATATTATTAGATGGAGAGTGATTTTAGAGATATCTATTGTAAGATCAGATGAGATGTAATAAGCTACTTGTTCTCGGAAGAAAGAGAGAGAAATTGTGTAGGATAAAGTCTTGGGCTGTATAGTAGTGCATAAATGTGGTGATATTATTAGTGCGGGAGTTTATATAGTGGAAAAAGATGATGGTGGAGATAGTCGAGTAAGTAAAGTTGGAATGTATTGGATGAGATTAGATTGGATGCAGTGGCAGTGGCTAGGTAGGTACGCGGGAGCTGTGGAGTGCAACTACTGCTGATGTAGAGTAAGTGAATGCATATTTATCTTGGTGGAGGCGAACGAAGGAAACATCATCAGAACTCATCATCTGAAGTGATCAAGGGACGACACTGGATTTGAGAGTCAGTATGACAAAGAGAGGAGCAAAGGAAGGCCATCATCGTTCTATCCATCTCTCTGACTCCGCTCAAGGCTTAGGCCTCCTTATTATATTTATATTTACACTTATAGTTAAGGCTCCCTGCGAAGGCACGGAATCCTTCCGTATCCGCACATTGCATTACCTTGCATTACACCATTCCCCCCTCTCCAATCGCCCATCTTCTCCTCCCTGTCACTTCCAACTATCTCCTCTCTCCCACAATCTCATCCTCAGCCAAATGCCTGTGCAACATAATATAACACAATATTTCACATTACGCGTTCGTCTTGACGGCGACTGTATCCAGTGCATTCTACGGACATTGCCAGAAGAGTCGCGACCCCACGCTGCCCTAATAACTAGATACAATGCACACATAAACAGAGATATCAGTCACGCCCCTGGCACTAAATATTTTATACTCTATGTCAAACCACATGTATAAAAACAATATTAATAAATACAAAGCAGGGCTCATCAAATTTAACAGCGCATCTCCGCACAACTTTTTAAATGCACTTGCATTCCCCTCCATTATAGTACGACAGAATTCCTTTTATAAATACACAAAGGAAAAACTGCAGGGGATGTCTTTATCTTATTTTTCTCAGAATTTAAAAAAAACTCCAATATATGTGACATTATTATGAAATGGATATTTTTTAGATCTTAATTTAAATGTGAGGATTGGGCCTGAGAATTAGGCACAAAGAATATTCACTCCCTGATTTCGACAAACAACAATAGTAATGTGTTGTGGAGTACACAGAGATGCAAAGTACATAAAATGGGATATAAGTTGCAGAGCTTATGAGCCACCCTCCGGCCATCTCTTCACAAAATTCTCTTTCAGTCAAACCACAAAATATAACTGCCTAGCTAGTAACACTTTGTCTATGCCTACTACCTTCCTACAAACACACAACAGAAACTGAAGGCCAATACAATCTCCCTCTTCCTACAACACATACACAACGATGTAGCTAGCTATCTGTGCCTACTCCTCCCAAGTACGTAGGATCCCAGCCAAATTAATGCGCTATAGCTCCCAGCTTTCTCCTCTTTTTGTCAGCATCATGTCACTTTGACTTTATAATGATATCTGGAGTAAGTGGAGGTAGGGAGTAGATTAAGTCGATGTGCCATACGTACCTACCTACGTACATTGTACATGCACTTGGAATTACTGACTGTGTGTAGCTAGCCATTTATCTCCTCAAGCCATGCAACTCAATTACTCAAAACAAGCATAACAAGAATACATGGAACTAAAAGTATAAATGGCCTATAGAGATTCCCAACAAAGTACCTTGTTAATCTAATACAAAGATAGTCTATCTAGGTAACAGGATGTGTTTTCTATTCCTCAAGCCATGTCGATCTTTAGTAAAACATGTATTGTTAGCAGACTACCTACTCCAGTCAATAGCCACACACACACACACAACTAGGGCGAACTCTTAGTTTTATGCTAAAGTCTACCAGTTACGTCAAACTACACTACATTATAATGCATTCTATTTACCGCACTTTCCAGAGGTCATCTCCGCCCAAAAACAACAACTCCAAATTTCCATACATGCATTTCACAGATTTGTTTTAAATTCATCTCGCAAGAACTCTAATACAATACTATGCTGTTCTGCTCGACATGAACACACAACAATGTCAATTCCACATTCATTCTTCAGCGTCTATGAACTCACATCAAGTAACACTTGCACTACAGGATCCATAGTTATTTAAACATTTCAAACTCCGCATCAGAAATTAATAATCCTACTTAATATTGAAACCTTAAACACATTTATTGTACATTGCCGAAAGAAGAAGAGCTAATTTAATATTGAAAAACATTGACATTCCTTTTTGCTGTTTAAAAATATATGAAGCCCTGTGAATTTCAAATTTTTTATGGATATGATCCTGAAATCCTCATCATTTCAAAATAAAACGTAAACTTTGTTAGTTATAAATCTGCTATCAGTGGTTGAAAACAATTATTTAAATAAATTAAAAAAACAACAGTTTGGAATTTTAATGACACATTGAGAACCATTTAATCCTAGAAATGTAATAATTCAATTGAGCTATTTAGAAAGACCACGCACAGAATTTATTAAATATCTTAGAATATTTCCTGATAAAGAAGAACTGGTTTATGTACTCGTAAAAATGTAGAATCCTTCGTCCAAAATATGATCAGAAATTACTGAAGAGACTGAGCGAGACTATTTATACGCAGGCAAGGTTCGCGGAGGTCATTAAATAGGATTATGTGTTAATATTTTGTTAAACTCTTTAGTGTGCATTCGATGGAGGACTAAAACTCTGTATTACTAAGTACAGATGCGTGGTAATGTTATTAGAAAGTCGGAATGTTGGCACTTGTGCAGTTGGTTAGTTTATTTCAGTATTCATTCGAAAGTATTTTGTAGGAGTAGTTTTAAAATGTCGGCGGCAGCAGTTCATCATTATTTGCTCAGGGCTAAGCAAGGCAACTTCCGCTGTGCCAACGTGGCTACACGGAGTCAGGAAATTAAGCAAAGCATTCTTCATTGCTAATCATAACTATCTTTTCTCTCTTCCTGTTTTGCCACAGCTAGTTACACAGAGAATGTTCACAGCTTTCTTGTCTATCTTTCGCGGGAGAAAGGAGGGAGGTAGGTAGGTGGGTAAGTACACTGCGAGTATAACCCCGCAAAATTATTACCGGAAGCTGATGTGTTGCACCAAGGCTGTTGTTGAGCCACTGTTACATTTTCCGCTATAGTGTGTCTATGGTATTTGCTTTACTATGTCTTTCTCCATAAACATGCAGGGATCTTATATGGGCTCAGTAAAAACTTGCTATGAGCCTCTAAGTTTTGTTGGTGGAAAATGTCTTTGGAAAACATTATCTGATTCCTCTTTAGTAAAAGTGGCGTTATATGAACCTTATTGTCGTTAATAGATGAGTAGAGACTTTATGTAAGTAAATCACTTTATAGAATGGAAATGAGGAGAGGAAGAGAGTGAAAGGAGGGTGCAAGCAAGAAAAGCTGCAAAGAGAGAGAGAGAGAGAGAGAGATGCTTAGGGCAGAGTGTAGATATTTATTGTTAGGTTAAGTACTATAGTTAGCTAATGCAGATGTATTAGTCATAGGAGTGATTCTATCATAAACATGAATTAAGTTGCAGTGACTGTCAGAGTTAATCTTGTGGTGAGCTAATCTGTAACCAGTGTGTCATATGCTGTGACCTGACTTAAAGATCGGATAAATAGAAGGAGTGAAAAGAGAGCTGATGCTGATATGAATAGATACACATGCATTATAGGTATATTTATGCGGGGACTGCGGATCTCGACACCTTCTCCTCACTTTGACTGGAGTGAGTGGAGGAGACAGAGACGAGGGCTTAGCGGGCTTTCCATTGCTGCGACCACAGAGACCACGTCCTAGGAAAAGCCTTCAGCTGAATTTCTCTTCAGCCTTTTCCTAATATTTATGATGGAGCACTTAAAGGAAGAACGGGGAGATAAGCTCCCAGCTAAAAGATTTATAATCCACTTCATGCTGCCTTAGTTGATGTGCCAACAATTTATACACAAGAGATACTTGTACATTTGCGTGTATACACACACACTCTGCACACGAACACATTGGACAAGTCAGAGTGATGTATTCTTAATGCTACACTCACCTATATTAATCTTCTTAGGTATGGTAATACAAATAGCAGAGGAGATTGACTTTCTTTCAATATACATCCTTTGAATTTCTCAAAAGTTACCAAAAGTAACAAACTTTCCCTCACTCCACGCTCCACTCACTGCAAATGCACTGAGTAGAGAGAGCTTTATAAATATGATAAAAATCTGTCGCTCTTGCTTTCTACTTGTCGACTACCGAACTCCGAATGCAAAGTTGTCATAACCCGCATACTACTTACATCAACATCTCCGTGTAGAACAAAAAACTACTATCAAATAAAATGAACTCAGCAAAAATTCTCACCAGTCCAATCCATCACACTTTGTCCTATCGCACACACATAGAATTTACATCAAACTTTCAACTATCTCACGCACAAATATTCCGTCTCCCTCTGCACTCCGACTTTCCATCGCCTATGTACACGCATCAGATATGTACTCTGCTATTAATCTATGTGACAAGTCGATATTACTGGTATCATAGAAAATTCTGCCATTGTTCTTTATTTATTTGCTGTTAAAGGTCTAACGTATAAGTATTTCACGGTCGCTAGTAGGAGTAAATCATTTTAATTATATATTACCTATTCAAAAAGGTGAAAACAATAATTTTCTTCCATATTCCATTAGACACACTGCTAAATACATGTAAGGCATGATCAGGAGTATTCAATGTATGATATATAATATCTAATGGTTTTTTGCACAATTTCCTGCTTTAATTGCGTATCTGTTATTGATGACACTTTTTTTCACCCTTGAGCACCAATTGAATATTTATCTTCTCTTCAAATTAAATCTGTAGTCATATAATGTAGATTCAATTGATCAATTCACATTATATGATTCAAAGTTATAATTATTTTTCAATTCTGTCATTAGTAGCACACAAATATCCGAAACTAATGTACTCTCCGCATTTTTAAATCTCGTAATGAATGAAACTAACTTTAAATAAATGAATGGATATTATTTGAACTTGGAATGACTAAAGTCGGTTCATATAAAGCTAAATCGTCACCAAAAATATGCTAAAAGGCCATTGCCACAATGTACAGCCAATCCCTTACGTTTACCGGTTCACGGACTGTCTGAGATCTAGAATATTCGTTACGAGTGCTACCAACAAATTCATTGATACAAAATTATCAAACCCATTAGTACTTAGAATTAAATTTCTGTTTATCTTGAAATTCTATCTAATGGATCAGCATGCGCCCATCTCAAAAGTTGTTATTGTATAAATTAGCAGATATAGTAAACATTATTAACATGTGAACTTTCGTTAGGAAATGGAAATGAATGTGCAATAGTTCCATTTGTAGCAACTGATAATTATAAGCGTCTAATGATTTGGGGAATATTTCCAGAGCCGGAAAAACTCTCAAAGTAAGAACTATTGATTTCACTTTTGAAAACTTCGTTACATATCCAAATCTAAAACTCAAAACAGTATCTCTAAAAAGATAACCATGATCTTACATTTGGGATAAAGTCTCCTTCTATTTTTAAAGTTATTTTTGAGTGTTCATTTTGATTGGAAATCTTAGAAAAATTGTGAAATTTTGTGTAGGTTTGAAATTTAATTTTAGTTTGGGTTGCTATGTAATTTGGCTTTTTACGAAAAATGGATATTTACGAGTACCTAATATGATTACTTTTCTAAAGTTGAAGACTATGTGAAAGGTATGGCAATTAGTACATTGATTATTTCTAATTTTGGCATAATTTCGAGTAGTATATATAGCGGTAGATATTAATGAAGCTTTTACTACACTAGAACAAAATATGTATTAATTTCTGAATTTTGTTCCTTCTAAAAATAGGACTTTTATAGTTGTTGGGATAGGAGGCTAGAGATGCTGATACTGTTGTCAGTAGTAAATAATTATGTAAGTTGTAAGAGGTGAAAGTGGTTTTCACTAGTTAGTATGAAGCATGTAATTAGACGATCAGGTTGCATCTCTCTTATGAGGCTACTAAATGGGAATCTTAATCTAGAAAATGTGAAACTCCTGGTGTGCCCAGATAAGTTACGTTGTATAATTTCATTATAGATAAATAGCCAGAATACTAATGTATCTGCTAATAGAGGAACTCAGGATGGCTGTTGTCTACTAAGGAATTCATGAGGGTGCATATTACTTGCTAATAGAAGTTTAATGTTGTTCTGGAAAGCGAGGCAGGAGGAATAGCTGCACATTCTCAAGTTGGAGAGAAAATAATTTTCGATTGGGAAACCAAAATAAACTACAGGAGAGTAAAGTGTAACAAACGAAAGAGATGAGATCGGATGTTGTATGATATACACATACCTACCTAGATAGACAGATAGAGTAGTCAGAGTGAGAGTGAGAGTCGGAGAGAGAGAGATTCCAAGTTGTGAATAAGAAGTCGAGAGCTGGGAAAATAGTGCATGCTATCTCTCTAGTCAGTTCAAATGGAGAAAGCGGCGGGATAGAAGAGAAAGTAAGAGTCATATCCGTATAAGGGCAGAGAGAGAGAGCGAGAGAGACAGAAAACTATCACCTCCTCGCGCTCTCAGAATCTCCTTGCCCAAAACGCGAAACTTTCTCTGCAATTTCTCTGTGAGAGTTTTAGTTTTCGCAATAGATTGGGTTCCCTTCCCTTCTCCTACTTTATCTACTTACCTTAGTTCGACTTGGAGTTCAGACACAGTCTCACAGACACAACTCAGCTGATTTCGAATTGAGCCAAGTTACAGAGAGAGAGAGAGGATTGCTTTGCATTGGTTAACCGATAGCATAGCATCAGGGCCACTGGATCGAATCGAATTGGTTCGTTGGTTAAGCTAATCGGAAGATCCTTCCTCCTCATACACATATCGAACATATAATAATATATGCTCACAAGACAACAAACCTAATAGGTACACCCGAGAAGAACACACGAGAAAATTCAACACGACCCACAGTCATTGAACTATAATAAACTTATTACTCCTCTCCTGAATTATCTTCCGACCTTCTGTTCCCTACACAACCAAATAACTTTTCGCCATTCCCCTCTCCTTTTAACCCTCTTCATCACAATTCCCAAATATTTCTTCCCCTTAACATGTCAATTTACAAATTATAAGATACAATTTGCTAATCTCCTTTTTTCCTTCTCTCTCTACTCACTACCCGCTAAATTACCCTAATCCATAATGTAGATTCTCAGGATATATCTGTTTAATTGTCCGAAACATGACTTATCTCCTGTCTCTTAATTTAGAAGATATAAGTCACCGTCTCAGGCGAACATATATAATATAGCTCACCATCAAGGAACTTGCGAGGTTCGTTGCCCGGTTAGCGATCAAAGTGACTTTTAATTTACTATTAATCAAGATTTAAACCCGATAAAAAATAATTATACATTTTTTTCCCAATACTCAGGGCATTACAAGGTTAGGGCAGTACCAAATGTCACTTAAAAACGTAGAGTATAATTATGGCATCCAAATTTCCATTGTCAATTATAAGTTAATTTAACTTCATCCAGGGTTCATAAATACTGCTATATAGCAGTATTTATAATATACATGATAAATTAATTATTGATTATGTTTTTTAAAATGGTCCATAATTTATACAACAAAATCTTGTTTGATAAATAAAAATAAGAAATCATTGAGAACAGTATGGTGTCTCAGAAAAGTGTGTTTTCTTTTGTTTCCTCAGTTGCCCATAATGACCCATGAGCAATGATTCATTTATAAATGGAAATGGATGGATAATTACAAATGTTTATTGGCTGTTCATTAAAGTAGAGTAATTAAAACACATTGGCTTAAGTAAGTCATCAACATAATATTATGCGGCATGAGCTATATCCTACTACAAGTACATGAACTTTCGCTATTTACAGCTCAGAGTAGTGAAATATTCACACTGTATGAAAGGCGAGTTGTGGCCAGGTGGCCACTTCTGCTACCATTTTATGAGGAAGCCAAGAGTTGAGTCAGTATAGCCGTACAATATGTTTTCAGTGTAATATTGGTAGATTTAGTAGGTGGCTTGCGTGTTCAACAGAGATATGAAAAGAAAGCGGGAGAAAGCACGCACATTTTTACTTGCACCGTGGGTAGAGGATAACTACACAATGCTTGGACTATGTATAACGTATATATGTATATATATATATATATATGTATCATGTATTTAAATTATTGCTTACTTATAACATGTGCATATAAACCACTTCCTATTCATTCTATTCAGTTGACTCAACTAACTTTTGTATAATTGCATTTGCTCTTTCGTCCAGAACCATGTCATTACTTTTCGTGATACAACTTGCTCCCTTTCCTTCTCTACACATTCAGTGCTAGATACCACATTGAACAGCTTTCTAAAGCATTCTAAAGTGTAAGGCTGGGATTTTTTAGCTATTCTACAAATCTTTACTTTGTATTAAAACTTGATTTAAAGTTTCTGTATACTATACAGAGACAAAAATTGAAACATTAAGCACCCTAACGCGAATATTATTGATTAAGCACTAAAGGAACATCCCTTTCATAATTAATTAAGTATGAACACAAAAAATGTTATGTCCCAATTAATTTGTAATTCCTTACTGAAATACTATTCCGGTTGTGAAATGTTAATTTGTGTCCACATATACATTTTTGCACATAGCTTATTTTTTTTCAAACGTTAATTTACCTGTTTTGAAAGGCTATATAGTTCTTCAAATAGGAATTCTATTATTGTTTTCAAAGTTTATCAATTATATTGTACGATTTTGAGGTGGTGAAATAAGTTTTAAATTATCTTTCTCAAATTGTATTACTAATTTAAAATCAAATCCATCTCACAAATTTTTATTAATAAATTATAATTCAGGAATCGTATAGGTACTAAGCATTAGTAATTTTTGTAAGAACATTATTATGATTTCTAATTGAAATAATTTATTTTCAGAGTCAGAGCAAAAATATATTGCTGTGTATGAAACTGTTTTTTAACTGAGTGTCCCAAGTGCCTGGCTACTTGTATGTGACGATGCAGAGTATGAAAAGTAGGTATTTGAGATAGTTGCATGTTTGAACTATCCGATGGTATTTTAGAGGAACAGTCCAGAGGAACAGAGTCTTTCATAACTGTAATGTTAGTTCCAGATTTGAGGAAATTCGTATGCGGAGCCATGAATAGATTCCGCAGTAAAAGAGCCCCATGTAGCTTTGAATGCTACTCGTAGAGGAATGTGGGTCAAGACAAATCTACTTCAATTTTAGGAAAATGGCACATCGCGTCACATTTCGGATATTTCTTGTCCTATAGCACTAGTCCGTGCTATATGATTATTATATTCAGCCGCCTTTACTTAATCAGATTGCTTTCTCCCACTAAGCAATGTAATGCATAACTGTTAAGGGATGTAACTTAAACATGCTACCTTGATAGATTGTTTTTGAGGTAGCTAGCAACCAACTACCAACTACAGCAAGTAACTACCTCCTTCATACCTTCTTCCTATAACTCCACGCAGAAACCAAATTTTCAACGATAAACCGACTTTATGCAAATTTCTTACGACTTTGCGGAAGCTGTACATTTTTAGCCTAAAAACTTCTAATTTTGAAAAAGCACTCTAAATTGTTTGCCTAACAGAACATCTTTTACTAATATTAGCAACGCTCATTCTTCTAATCTGTCATAACAGTCTTATATATAAATGTAAATAGGTACAAATGCCATTAGTCATAAATCATAGGTAGTTGTGGCTATGCACACTTCATAGTCTTATAAGACTAAGGCAAAATTCTCGCATTGTAGGTCACTGGCAAAAAATGAGACATATCTAAGTAAACTTTTGTGTAAAAACAGCATATACTATTTGCTAAAACTATTTTTGGCGTCATAATTAGAGCGATACATGTACTAACAAGATATAGAAGTAACTTTTTAAACGGTTTACTCTTAGCTAATTTTTTAAATGGGAATAGCGACCTACTTTTCAACAAGTCTTTCATCTGTTTTTTGTATTGAAAACTATAAAATTTAATTGTAATTTTACAGTACAGAAATTTCATTAGTTTATTGACATTTTATTCTTGTTCATTATTTTAAAAGACACTAATCTGTGGTTTTCGGAAGTGTTAAGTAGTTCGTATGCAAATGAGTAGCTGTGCAATTCTTCGATATATGTATATCTGGGTTTCTTATAATACTCTTTTGATTTACAATGAACGCCAATGCATTTTGGCATTTTTCAATCTAAATTATTTTTGTAAATAGATTCGAAAAAGAATTTAAGGATGCTTACCTTTCTCTGGACCACAAACCCGAGGCACTATCTCCAAAATTGGGCTACAAGCGCTGTTGTCAACGCATAAATTTCTGGCTTGAATGCAGTTCATCATTTCTGAGGCAGTCTTCGGTTGTACTGTAAATAGAAAAAAATAAATCACTTAAAATTGATATTTATGTAAAATATTAAAGCGTACCTATGCCATTTTACATATAAACCTCATGATTTGTACACCAATAGAAAATGAGTGGGTGCCCAAGCGTAGACTACTTTAGTTGTATCACTATTGTATAAGGTATATTCCATTTCATATGCAAATCACTTGAATGGCAACATTCAAAATAGTTGAACTGCTGTCTGGTTAAAATATTAATTAGATCCTCGCTTTGAGTAAGAACTGAATTATGCATTCAGGCGTATGCTAAGCAGTTATTTATATGAATATCATTGGACAAATTAGTATGTTGAAAAGAAAGACGATGAGAAATAAGGGACAAGTGACAAAAGGGTGGACAACTGAATGACTGAACGAAGTTCTCGGTATTTAATTCAATAGCAAAGCTTATGCACTATTCCCTTTGTTCCATCTTGTTATTTAAATTGTGAGTGGGCGCTAAATATAAGGTCTGGTGCAGTAGCAACTCTACTTTCACTGAGAATGGGACGCTAAAGAAATTATAATAATGCGAGCATTATACTATGATAATATATATCAGAGTAGTAGTAATAAGTATTTATGTATGAGCAGTAGTATGTATGAGTAGTAGTATGTGGTAGTGGGGAGCAGGTAGACGAGGTAGAGACACGTGAGATGAAATAGACATTTCCGGAGTGGGAAAAGGGCACCAAATGAATTTCACGCATGTACGCTCTTAACTACTCGGCTATAGGAGAAAGTCATGAGTAACATAATAGAAATGGCATGTTTAGATAGCCTTGGTATTTATGTTGATAGGAAGTGAGTGGGATAGTTTTCCCTTTGCAGCACATCAGGTTTGGGGCGAAGAAGAGAGGGAGCGTATAATATGTTAAGTATGGGACAAAGTAGGGCGCTAGAGGAAATTCTAGGTCGTTCGTTCAATACTGTACTGTGCACTGAATTGTATTTATGGTCTGTCGCGATGATTAATGATGAAGTGCTTCAGTGTTTCTCTAACACTTGAACACTGTGTCTCACTTAAGGCTAAAGTGACTGCATGACTTTTTCGATTTAATTCTGTCCCCTCTGCTCCAGTCCCTCCCTCTGTATCAGGTGGCTATCAATGCACTCCGCCAACACATCTCCTGCATTCTTCCTCTGCACTCTAGCCACCTAATCCCACGTTTTATTTCACATTCATTTTTCCTGGGCCTAGCCCCCTATGTACATACGCAAGGAGCATGGCGTGTACTTGATGATGTTTACCTCTCCGACGAGCCAGCTCTAGTGACTAAAGTAATATATTATGTATGGCTACATTACTACCTCGACTGCATAAATGGAAGAGAATTCTCTTGCCCACCCTACGGCCGATGAGATAAAGGTCTCAAGCTCTGCAAAGGTTAAATAAAACTCCATGGCTAAATACATATACGAAGGAGCGAGACACGTCTCCACGCATTGCTCCTTTCCACAGTCGACGCCAGGAAATTCATATATTCTCCAACGAGTTATATTGTAAACAAACACAAGTGAACTACTGCAATGCCCAAGGCCACACAAAAAAGAAATTGTCTAAACAAGTCAAAGAAAGGAGCTGAGAAGCTTCATAGAGCAAGCACCACTTTCTCTCGTCGAGTTGTATGCACATCGCTGAGGAGTCTTAGCGGCAGCAACCACCCTTTCCCGCTCTCTATATACATAACCCTAAGCCAAACACAAAATTTCTTGGCGCAATAAAATTGATGAGAAACTCCCTGTGTCAAGTATTAACAGAAGTACAATGCTGTGATGACGAAAATTATGGAGACTGACTTTCTCCACTTTCACCAAGTCACGCTTCAAACTCACTGCTCTGCTAGGAACACTTCTTGACACACGGCAGTTTGGAATCAGACAAATTTTCATAGAAGCAATTCTAGGGAGGAGAAAGTACTTTCCTTCTCTTGATTTCACTTTCCTTTGCTGCATAATATCTTCTGCATATATTATGCTTAGCAGTTCTCATCTTTCAACAACTGGATTCTTATATCAGCATAATTCTTGAGTCAAGAAGAGGTTTTTCGAATGTTTCTATATTTTTCCTGCATATTGTCACGCTAATGATTTATATGGCGATGGTGTGTAGTTCATAAAGAGAAGTTCACGAAGGAAGATGTTAGATAACCGCGAAATAGGACAAAACGGATGTTGGACGGGACACTGAGCTCCCATTCTTAAAGAATTTAGCCAAAGACACTAGTGTGGAGCTACTAATCATATCTGCTACGCTTTACAACTGGCTCATGTTGATATGAATAGGTAAGTGAGGCTATTGCTCGTGTGTTCTGCTCACTTTTCATATGCAAGTCTCTCGAATGCTTTCTATAGCTCATCTGTGTGAATATAGTGTATGATTAGATAGTTGCAGAGCAACTTCCCTCTCCTCCACTCTTTGGCATTGTAAAAACGTGAGAAAGGAAGAATTCTAAGGTGGCGTGAGTTGAAAAACAGATAGAAAGTCCCAAAGCGTCGTAAAGTGCTGAGCCGAGCTCATCATAAGGCTTGAAGAAGCAGTCAAGTCCCTGTGGTATCATTTGCCATCACCCCTTAGTTCCATCTTACACTTCTTTTCTTTATTTCAGACGTTTACGTTAGTCTTTCTCATCTTCTATGTGCACACTCTCTCTCCCTATCTCCGGCTTACTTCGTGAAACACTTTCTTTTTCGCAGAGCCTATACAAGTGCTGTCTTAGAGAGAGCTCTATAGCTAACTACATTCGTCGGATAAGACGCTTTAGAAAAAATGGAGACTTGGATCGGATGCCAAATTTGCTCCAAATTCCCTCTTTATAAGTAAGTACAGATAGGGCCTCAAAATAGTTATATGTGTAGTCTGTACATGCTTTCCCCTCATTTCCCCTTGCTACTTTCACCCGGCAAATACAGGCATAGCTAACCACGTCCCTACTTATGGGGCATGAATAAGGTGGCTTATTCCACGTATGTACATTGTGTTATTATGAAGCCTCTGCTAGGACAAAGTATAAATATAAAGTCCTTTGAACCAATGGATAGAGTTCAGCAAACTACAACTTTCTTAGCCAATGTTCTTTGATTGAGGAGCATAGGTGAAATGGGCAGCTTACTTTAATGTCCCATTTCTAAAAGAGCAGCCCTTTTCTCCTTTGCTTTATCAAAAGAAGTCTCTAAGTCTAACCAACTAACTGCTCACATTACACCATACCTTCAGTTTACCTTTCTACTCCTCTCCTTCACTCCACTCATTATTAAATACTAGACTCTACCTCCATCTCCTATTACCTACTTTATTTTGCTTTAATTCCTCCATTCCACTTTTTTCACATATCCCCGTCACATTCATTTCAATGTCCCTTTCCCATTTTATTTTCCCACAGAAATGAATTTACTTCACTAAGTCATCTCATTTATTTATTCATTACACTTATGGATTTTAGCGAGCTACAATGAGACCTGGCGCAAATGGAATAATATTTCACGAAAATATTTTTAACTTAAAGGAAAATAAATTGTATTTTTTACAATAAATACATTCAGAATGTTATTAACTCACTGTTTTCTAAATTATCTCCTAATATAAGATTAAAAATAGAAATTAATTTGTGTGATTGCTATTTAGCAACGCTTCTTTAATTATAATGACACAGAGCAGACAAAATTTAAATATATCTTTAAAATGTCTCTGGAGAGGCATAGCTGGGTTTTTGAAAACATAAAATGGCGTCCTGTAAATTAGACGTGAGAAAGTGTCGGAAGTAGTATAGAGTCTTGTTTGCAGTAAATGCTAGCTCTAGTACCGTATTCTGTGTAATAGGAGGTTGAAATGTATGGAGGTCGGAGAAATGCAATCCTTAGAAAGTAAAATAGATCAGCAAAAGAGAAAAGAATGGGACAAGTATAAAAGGAGGAAATTGTAGTATGACACTAAGCGAAAGATAAAAGCGGTTTCGTGTTTCCATCGAGGTCCATCTCCGAACCTGCGGCTGCCTAATGCATGAACGAGGATCATAAGCGCTTCTTTCTTTAAAGTAACAAGGAAATGTATTAGGAAAATGTCAGTGGTGTCTTCGTACATGCTCCTCCTGAAATCTATCTCGGTGAAATATAAGCATTTCCTCAAATAGTGGAATTCCTGCCATTGAACATTGAGTTCCGCTCGACGAGAGTCCTGTTTGTATAGTTTCCTGTCCCTTGCCTGCTTTCTCCAAGCAATAGCAATGTACATACAACACTATGCATTTTCTACAGAGGACCTGTCTGTCGTGACTATGTGCAAGGCAAGGGTAAGTAGACGACATTAAACTCTGTAGCTATAAGGGTGTGACGGAGGGATGTATTTGTACAGTAAGAGAGTCGGGAGATATAGATTGGGAGTCAGACGACACTTAGACTGACTTACTTAAGACAAATGCTATGGGATCGTCATCGTATCTTCTAGCGATCCGATTTGACTTAGACTAACAGATCTGAAAGGTAAGTATCAGAGCAGAGAGCGTAATATCAGGAAGAGTGCTTACCATATTAACTATATATTGCCGGCTATATTAGAGAGGATGGGATTCGGTGTAGGGCGTAGAAATGAGAGGAGTCTGTGAATGGAGTGAGGCCACTACACATTCCGATTTGAACGGATCAGCATCTTTGAAAGCACTCTGGCCGATCTAGCAGATTACTTACAAGGAGAATTCGGAAATCCCCATGCTGATGCATTCTTGCTTGCTATTCGAAGAATCTACTCAATCCCGAGTCTTCTGTTCTGCTCCCTTGTCTAGTTTACTTTGCTCTACCTTCCTTTCTTCATCATCGTCACCACACCAAAGCAACGTTTTAGTTAGCTGACATAAGGCAGAGTCAAAGCTCCGGCTGATTTCCACTCTCTCCTTTCTCCAAACTTAACAATTCCACTCTTCCTCTCCCTTAATTCACAGATATACATTTCCGATCCCGCTCATCCTCTCTCTCTATCTCTTTGTACAAGGCTCCATCAACAAATACATTTCCTTACGACTTCCCCATCAAAATTTTACATTTTCCTTAGCATTTAAAAACTCTTTGGAGAAAATCAGGATTTATGTGCGACTATTTTTGTGTGAGAGAGGGAATACATAATTTCTGTATGGTCCCTCATTTCTCTTTCTGGCCTCCGTGAGTGTCTTCTAACTATTTGTCGAATACAATATCAGCATTTCTATCTGGCACGCTCTTAAATCACAGCGGTGGACTTATCTTAAGCATAATGCCTCCGCATCCATCTTCTCTCTAGCACCAGAGGATAAGGACGGAGCTTAATGTATTCCGGAGCTGACATGACACCACACTATGTCCCATTGACTACCTTCCACATTTTTCTAAGCCTGATTTGAATAGATTATCGTAGCGTGTCCTGTCATGTTATCTAATCCGCATTCTGTAGATGCGGCGTCATTCGTCAATCTCATCCTGACTTGTTTGACCATCTGAAAGTCACATCAAACTTGTCATCTCTCGCCCTCAATCCATATTATCCCCAGTCTTGTTTATAGTTTCCCCAATACATTTTTATTCCTTTCATCTCCGCCTCTAACTGGATTTGTATTCACAGATGCACTATCCTGTCCCAATGCCAAACTGAAGCATTGATGACCTAATTTTGATTTTGCACACGTCCTTCGAGCATGTGTACACTTTTTATTAAGTTGTTAATCATTGGCGTTATTCCATTATCATCCCAGATAAGAATCATATAACTTGTCACCATCTATATTCATATATACATTCAAGAGGAATGGAATATTCACTTTCGGAAAGAGCTTTGAAACAGATTTGCAAAAAAACCATACATTTTTAATTGAAGGATGAAAGGGAATATGTGCTGATGGGAGTATATCTACATAGATAGATATAGTAGCATTCAATATGCAAACTTTCCCAAGTTCACTCCGAATGAATGAGTCGCATTGAAAGATTTGTAAATTAATTCATGAATTCATGGTTGAAAACTTATTTAATGGAAGGGAAAGGAAAAAGAACAAATGTTTCTGTTTGACGGAGGAGAGAAAGAAAGGGAGATTGGAAGTAGGCGCAGAAAGTGCAACTAGAAATTCAATGCCTTCTCCCTCGTTGACATTACTAACTGTTTTCCTAAGATCCCAGCTAAATGGAATATAGAAAGCAGCAGGATGCCAATGTGTGTACAGATATTTTCAACGGACCAGACAGCAAGCTATTGACTTTTTAGAAAATGAGATTTGACTTTTCGTGGGAAGGAAGACAGGGGAGAATATCAGATTCCCTAGTTGTCTGGACATTTGTATTCGCATTCGAGTCCAATTCACAGTTCCCTCAGCAAAACAGGAGCCAGAGACATGGGCTTTGTACTATGTACAACTAAAATTACTCACAAAAGTTATATTATGATTTTCCTGCTTAAAGTCCTTCGTCTATACAGAACTTGAGCGCAGGTAGCTAACAACTCACAAAGAGAGCCAGCTAGAGTGTCTTGCTTCCTACACTCCCTCGTATTAAATATCTGCTCCAGACTTTCTGAGATATCTCTAGACTTTTCAACTATCTTCTTGCCTTGAATTGGATTTTTCAACTCCCAACTGTTTACTTATACATTACGTTCCTACTCAACTTTCGTCGGTAGACCAGCCAAGGATAATCATAACTCTAAAAATTTTGTTTGAGCCTCCAACTATTATTTGGTCAAGCGAATCTTTATATTTTCTCGAATACATGCCCGCACACATATCTAACTCTTTAAATATAGCTACTCTTATTTTCACAGCCAAGTTTTTTACAAGAATTTTATGTAGTGCCTACGTATAATATAGACTCACACATTACATCACGTCTCTCA